>JASIRB010001029.1:0-35441 GCA_030323885.1 Branchipolynoe longqiensis | reverse complement strand
GAGTGGAAGTTTTAAAAGCCTCTGAGGGGTACAGTAACAACTGACCTAGGGTGTACGTCAACAAGTGAACAGCTGAGGTGGTTAACCTTACCTATAACTCAGGCGGGTCCAGCACGCCATGTGTAAGCAGTTCGTTAGTTATATGGTAACAACAATAACCGTCATAACTGGTGGGAAACTCAGCAACGCCCCAAAGTGGTGCTCATCGCAGGGCAAGTAAAGCTGGTCTATGGGAAAATAACAAAAATCAATAACTACAGGCATTACAAAAACCGCAAGAACTCCAACTTCCAAGAACTGCAAAAATTCGGAAACAAAAAAAACACTTTGGAAAATGTAAAATAACTAAAAGTATAAATTCTACAAGAAAAACTACAAGAACTACAACATAAATCACAAGTACAACAAAAATGCAACAAAACTAGAACAAAAGCTACTAAGAGACTTACTATTAAACATCTACAACAAAACATACCACAAAACCTACCACATAGCTACTACAAAAACTATTAAATCGACTACCAAAGCTATTGCCAAAGCTATTACCAATGATACTAAGAACGGTAAACCTACTACGGAAAGTACTACGAAAACTACTTCTGAAACTACTAATGGTGTACGAAACTACTGCGAAAACTACTCCGGAAACGACTGAAAGAACCTGAAATATAACTGTAGTTCATGAGTCAGAATAGGCGGCCATTAAAGAAGCCTTGCTGCATTCGCAACTAATGTTGTCATCAACTATTGTGAACTTTGACAATCACATTTCACTGTACTATTAGCGTAATACTATTAGTATTATCATTTCATCATTATTAAGGCGATGATTTTAGTGTGGATTTCTCATTATAGAAACCATGATTTGTGGGTGGTTTATTATGTTATCATTATTAAGGCGTTGGTTTTAGAGTGGGTTTATTATTATTACTAAACTAATAGTAGTCGTATCATTATTATTAAGGCGATGATGTTTAATGTCGGTTCATTATTATAGTCATGATTTCAGTGTGGACGTGTCATTGTTAATGCCATGTTTTACTGTGGTTTATTATTACTATTATTAAGGTACTGTGGGCTTATTATTAGTAGTGTAGTGGTCTGCACTGACCTCTCAGGCAAGTAACCACATAGACAGGTAGGCGTGGGGAGTGTGTTGATATCAGGGAGCCTAGGTGGTGTAATGGTTAGCACACTGGCCCGGAATGCAAAGAGATGTGGGTTCGAGTCCCGCTCTAGGCGCAGTATTTCCCATTTTCATCACCCCCACGACACTGGTTGCCGTGATCAGGATCCTGTACAAGCTTTGCGCTGTATGGTTGTTGAACCTACCCTGTGTATGTATGTGTTAGTGCATTGCCTGTATGTATGTAATTGTAAGCATTACAAGACTTACAATTCCAGGGGGACGAGTGTAGTGGTCTGCACTGACCTCTCAGGCAAGTAACCACATAGACAGGTAGGCGTGGGGAGTGTGTTGATATCAGGGAGCCTAGGTGGTGTAATGGTTAGCACACTGGCCCGGAATGCAAAGAGATGTGGGTTCGAGTCCCGCTCTAGGCACAGTATTTCCCATTTTCATCACCCCACGACACTGGTTGCCGTGATCAGGATCCTGTACAGCTTTGCGCTGTTGGTTGTTGAACCTACCCTGTGTATGTATGTGTTGGTGCATTGCCTGGTGTATGTAATTGTAAGCATTACAAGACTTACAATTCCAGGGGGACGAGTGTAGTGGTCTGCACTGACCTCTCAGGCAAGTAACCACATAGACAGGTAGGCGTGGGGAGTGTGTTGATATCAGGGAGCCTAGGTGGTGTAATGGTTAGCACACTGGCCCGGAATGCAAAGAGATGTGGGTTCGAGTCCTGCTCTAGGCACAGTATTTCCCATTTTCATCACCCCCACGACAGTATCAAAGAGATGATAATGTCGTTTGTTAGCGCCAGAGCACTGGTCTTCCGGCTGTTCATTACAATTTGTTGGTACATAAATGACAATATCAGTTGCAATAATAACCACATGAAAAACCTGATCGATAATAGAAGCATAATATAAATTGACTATTCGTTGTAATAGTAACTGCATACAATTCCAGTTCAACATATGTATTATGCACTTGGTGAGCATGCATAAATAAATGTACAACTACAAGATGATTCTAGAATTGTCTTTAAGCACTTCTTTCTTCCTTTGCTTTCTGTCTTCTTTTTTTTCCAGAAAGATATAACATATCTCCAATACACATCATATTCATTTATAAGGCCATCCTTTGGGGGTGGGTTTACTCTTTCTTAATATTAAATTAATCCGGCCTGTAGCGGGCGGGGGGCGGGGGGGGGGACCGATGGTTGGCGGCCCGGCCTGTCGTCGCCGGGGTGGCCCGGCAGATTGAGGCGCTCCCACATTCTGCGCGCCGGGAGGGACGGGGGGGGGGGGGGGGGGAGGGAGACGAGAGATCTGCGCCGCGGGGAAGGACTTATTGCTTATGGCGGTATTAGTATTTCCACGACTGTTACTTGATTAGATAATGTTGTCGGGGTTGGATGCCGTACGTCAGGGGGGGGGGGGGAGTGGGATGTATGGGGCGGGCGGGTGGGGGGGGGGGGGGTGCTGGGGAGATGGAAGAGGGGAGGAGAGGGAGCAGGAGTGGGATATACCCAGACGCAGATGTAGGTGTACTCTCTCCCCTCACGTCTACTGCCGCCGACCATAAATTGGGATCTCATCAGCGGGCCTGGCATTCCCGGGACGTCTTCGGGTTTCAGCCGGCACCTCCTGCACATGGGAGCCGCCCATGAGTGTAGACACACCTGGGGCCGGTCGGTCTTCCGGGGTTGTGGTGGCGGCGTACGAGGGGATGGGGGTGTGTGGATGGGAGGGCGCATGTGTGGGGGTTTGGAGTTGGGGTGGTGGTGAGTTGGTGCGGGGTGGAACCGACAACGGAGGCAGGCAGGGGTTTGCTCTCGGTCTGAGGGATGCTTCCAATAACGCCCCCCTCTCTCCCCATCCACCCACCCTCCCCACCCTGTCTGCACCGGATGGAAAGGGGAGGGGAGTGCCAGAATCCCCGCGTCAACACCTCGAAAATTGAATCTGGTGCTGTGGCTGTTTAGTGTGTTTATAAATGTGTGTGTGTGTGTGTGTGTATGTCGGTGGTGGGTGGGTGAGTGTGTGTGCGTGAGTAGCTAATGGTTGAGGGTTGGTATGGGGGTATATGGTACATTGGTAGTAGTAAGGTATAACGTAGGTCAGGGAGGGTGGAATGTAGCAAATGCCAGAATGGGATGCCATTTGCAGTGTTGTGATGATGGTGGGTGGGCGAGAGTTGTGGGATGGAGAGAAAAGGGCCATGTAGGAGCCCAATCCAGGTCCTCAAAGAGGGTTGGTGGTGGGTTGTTGTTGTTGTTGTTGTTTTATGTCCCAGGAAGGCCCAATGCCATATCTGGATGGATACCGACTTGTGACAGTGCGCACTCAGGGCGCCTGACCATGTTGCCTCCAGCCTAACACCAAGTCATTTCCCTCCACCTTAGCTTAACACTTACCCAACCTCCGCTCCACCCCACTGCCCCCCCCCCCCCGCGTCCCACAACTCTCGCCCACCCACCATCATCACAACACTGCAAATGGCATCCCATTCTGGCATTTGCTACATTCCACCCTCCGGTCCGTGTCCGGGTGGGGTGGAGGAGGATCCCATCACAAGAGGTTTGTTTGTTGTTGTTTTACGTCCTAGCAACATCTAGGGTCATATCAGGACGGGTACCGACTTGTGACAGTGCGCACTCATGGTGACTTTATAGTGCTGCCCCACTGGACGAACAGGCCGCCAGCACCATGACCTGATATCACACTCAGTCACATTGTCCTGACACTGAGCCAACCAGTCCTTGTCCTATCCTAATAGTAATAATGCTGGGTGCCAGGCTAGGAAGCGACAAGTATAAATTTTTAAATCATTGGTTTGACTCGACCAGGGTTCGAACCCACGACCCCACGATCTACCAACACGGGAGACGGACGCTCTAAATGGACTTGACAAAGCTTTGGTTTTCTGTAGCTGATCAAAGTCATATCCTAATGTGGATGGTACTATTGGAAAGAAGAAATATGAAGCTTTATTTTGCTTTAGATTTTATTTCAATTGGTGAACAACTTAGAACACACCATCAAATTGAAAATGATGAATTTTAAGGCTCCACACACAGATTATTGGTGGATTGGCAAGGCACTTGGGATACCTACTCTAACTCATTCGCCCATCCCGTCTGGTCCCATGACAAGAGGCGGCGGGCGATATAGCATAGTGACTTATAATAGTAACTGGGGAGTGGTTTTATTCCTCCCAGGAGGTTATGGGAGGGCAGGGGACTGACATTGGTGTGTGTGTGGGGGGGAGGGGGGGTTCTCCCGGGGATGGGGTGGCGGTGAGACCGGGGGGGGCCCCCGCCCGGTGGCGGCGCCGGCGGCGGCCGTGATAGCCCCCGCGGTACGGGGCGGTACGATCCGCCGACGAATGGCGCCGATGACAGATCTATAAGGGCCGCTCATCAGCCGGCGGACCTCGGCGACCCGCGGGTGATGAGCACTCACGGGGAGAGATTGCCGGGTTAAGACGTGGCGATGTGCCGGCAAGGTGCCCACATGTCCCGGGCTGCACTGAGGCGCGCTGAGTCAGTCAGACGTGGGTGGGGCGGCGTCAGGTGGGGGTCGGGCAATGAAGTGGGTTTTGTTTAACTGTTTCTCCACCGCTTCACAAGTGAGCTCTTTGGGTGAACTGTCTGTAACTTGTAAACTTCCCGTTTACACGGTTCTATGTATATAAGTGTGTATGTAGTTTGTATATTGCATTTTGGAACCTCATATATATATATATATACATATACATATATATATATTTTACCTCGGTAAACAGCCTCAGGCTAGCCTCAGGCTAGGGAGAGAGGTAAGCACGTCCGGTACCAGCAATTAGCATATACAACTCACGACTGGATAACGTGTCGTTGGGTTGCTCCGGCAAAATTAGTCTACATACAAGCAAATACGCAGTAAGTATAATAAAACTGTGGTTAGCTTAATTATGATGCATTAGAGCATCAATATGGAAAGTTTAGACTTTCGTTGGTCCAATTTGGACGAGTTATTTGGTTATAAACAACCAAGGATAGAACACTCGAGTGGGTTTCGCGAAGGAACCAAACCGGTCATTAGCGGTTATGTCAACACCCGGGTCACCGTGTGACTATGGGTAGAGATGTGGGTTTCGCCCTATCTCATGTGGAAATTCTCTCGTACTCTAATAGAGAGTAATGTTGGAGATGCTCCTGGGTTTCTTTTATAGACTCCCCTAGACAAAACTTTTTCAGGCGTTTCTCCGAGTTTCGTAGCATTTTCTCCAACTTGTTGACGTAGTAGTCACAGGTGGGAGAAGTGTGCGGAACAGAGGGATGGGCGGGCCGATACACTGGTCCCGACCCCGCGTAAGGTTTGGGCTTGACCCACAACCCACGCACAAATTTAGCTTATTACGCCTGTGTTATAACGGTATAAACACGTTCTTTAACACCAATAGATGTCCAAATGAGTTTGAAACAACCATATTGTGACATATATATATACCGGGACTGACCAAAAATGTTTGTTTCAGCTCCCGATGGCCACGAAGCGGAGTAAGCGTGGTGCAGCAGCAGCCGAGGGGCGTGTTCCGAGTGGAGTGGACGAGGAGTACGACTCCTCACCTGTGTTGTCGGCAGGGCCGTCGACACAGCCCCGGGCGCATATCCTCTCCGACCCGGACGAGGACGCAGTGCCTGATGTGCCTGCGCCTCCAGATTGGGAGGCTCGCTTTGCAAGATTGGAAAGCCACATCTTGACTGCCAAATCGCCTGTGTCTCGGAAGCGGCGTAGGCCGAGTGTCCAAGAGGATTCATTTGAGGATTTCTTGGACACAGACTCGGCGGTGGAGCTTAAGGCTCCTCCTCCTCCTTCTCCTAAACGGAGGAAGAAGAAGAAACAGGTGATTTCTTCGGGTGATGAATTCACCAAGGAGCGGGCAGAGTCTGGTTTGCGCAAAAAGCGGAAGACTAAGTCCAAAAAGAAGAAGAGGAAGAGGAAATATTCTTCTTCTGAGTCGTCCACTGAGTCTACTTCTACGGAATCAGACTCAGACACCATATATGAAGGGGTCTATGCGGACATTGGCACTAAAGTGGCTAAGAAGGTGGAGAAGCCAAAGGCTAAGCGGGTTAAAACCACTACGCTTATGCGCGAGACCGTGAATGGTCATTTTCGCACGTTCAAACCGGCGGAGGTTATCTCCAAGTTAGGAGATGAGTTAACAGGCATAAAGGGTGTTCCCAACTCCATCATTAAAGAAATGGATCGGGATGTCAATATGACGGATGACCGTAAGAAGTTTGAGGATGTGTTGCACACAGTGCATAAGGCAGTGTTGGCTACCCTAACAGCTATTGTTCCTGTGGCTAATAGGATGCAGAGTGAAAATAAGTTCTCGTCTTTGGCTAAGACAATGGACAAAGGCATTGCAGTGCTAGCGGCGGCAGGTAATTACCTGTCGTTTCGAAGATATGAAAATGTCTTCAAGTCAGTTTGCACAGATGCTGGCAAAGAAGTGGCTCGCTCTAAGAAGGTTACCGATAATGAGGGGAAGGAGTTTACGCTCTATCTTGCTCCAGAGCCGATTAAAGGGAAACCTTTAGATAATACCAAGATGTTTGGCGGTCAACTACAATACCTCTATAAAGAGGTAGAGACTGCAGCCAAGAGTGGCAAAAACATGGATGGCAAGAAGAAACAGGAAGTTCCTCGTTTCAAAAAGTCACGAGGGGATTTTCGTCCACGACGGTTCACCAGAGGAACCAGACCGAGTTCAAACTTCGGTCAAGGGTTTCGGGGCCGGGGCGCTCGCCCAGGCTGGACCGACAACACCGCACGGCCAATAGGCCGAGGGTTCAACTCGTCGAGACCTTTCCCCAGGGGCGGGTCCAAGTAGAGGTCCAAACACAAACTTTACAAGTCCCTGCAGCCTCTAAAAACACACAAACTGTAAGCAACTTTGTGGCTGGTAATATTAGTAATCATATTTCTGAGTGGCACAAAATTACTAGTGACCAAGAAATTATAGAAATAGTTAGGGGTGTTCAAATTCCCTTTACACAAATTCCTGTACAAAGTATAATACCTTTTCCATATAACATTCAACCAGTTGAACGAGACGCACTAACTAAACAGGTACATAAATTCTTTGAGAAAGGAATTATACAAAAAGTGACACACTGTTCAGGACAGTTTATTTCAAACATTTTCTCGAGACCGAAGCCTAATGGTGATGTTCGAATGATCCTGGATTTAACAATCCTTAATAAAAGGGTGGAATATCGACATTTTAAAATGTTCTCTCTAGATACGGCACGGGATCTGATTACACCAGATGCGTGGATGGCTAGTGTTGATTTACAGGATGCATATTATACGCTTCCCATAATGGAACAATACCGAAAATTTCTTCGATTTATTTGGGATAACCAACTCTATGAGTTTACCTGTATGCCGAATGGCTTAGCTTGTGCGCCACGTTTATTTACTAAATTGCTTAAACCTGTTTTCTCGGTAATGGCGAGGAAGGGTCATATAATGTTTCCATACATAGATGATTCTTTTATTATAGCATCAACACAAATTGGTTGTGTGAATGCAGTTTTGGATTTATGTGCATTACTCACTAAATTGGGGTTTTATGTACATCAACAAAAGTCAGTGTTTAAACCAACAAAACAACTTAAATGTTTAGGGTTTATTCTGGATACACAGTCCCTTACAGTGTCGATAACAGAACAAAAACTAATTAAGTTTATGACTACAGCGACTCAGCTTATTAAGTTATCAAAGCCAAAAATTAGACAGGTTGCTGTTCTTATTGGCATAATGACCTCATATGCACCTGCTGTGTTATATGGGAAGGCCCATATTAAGTCGCTAGAAATAGATAAAAATTTAGCGTTAACACGAACTAAAGGCAATTTTGAGCGAAAGATGTTTATTTCGCAAGAAGGGTTACAGGATATTGGATGGTGGATGCAACATATAGCAAGTTCACCAAATCCAATCCGCATGGCGGAACCTAATACAGTAATTACTACTGATGCTTCGTTAGAAGGTTGGGGAGCTCATCGAGATGGGGTCACAACAGGAGGTAGATGGCTTGATGATGAAAAATCAGACTATATTAATGCACTAGAATTGCGTGCTATTTATCTGGGCTTACGTAGTTTAGTAAAGATAAATAAATCACAGGTTAGAATACTAACTGATAATACTACTGCCATGGCATATATTCGTAACATGGGTGGAACCAAATCAAAGTCTTGCAATCAGTTATCTAAACTGATTTGGAACTGGGCACAGGCTCAACAAGTCTGGCTGACTGTAGCGCATATTCCAGGGTCACAAAATACACTTGCAGATTATAAAAGTAGAAATTTCCATGACCATTTAGAGTGGTCTCTCTCTACACATTTGTTTAACTTCGTTTGTGAAAAATGGGGTACACCTGAAGTTGACCTATTTGCATCACGAAATAATAACAAGTTACCCTGTTATGTTTCTTGGCATCCTGAACCGGATGCTTGGAAAGTAGATGCGTTTGCTATTACCTGGGAAAATAATTATTTTTATATTTTCCCACCATTTAGCATTATCAGCCGAGTAGTGAGAAAAATCGGCTTGGAAGGGACACATGCGATACTGGTGGTGCCCGATTGGGACACGCAACCTTGGCTGCCAGCAGTTTCACAACTGGCAAAAGATCGTATACGATTCCCAAGAAAACTCGGGAATCTGACGCACCACGGACCGCTAGTGGTTCACGGCGACGTGTCAACGACGCCCCTATTGGCATTCCTTTTCTAAGGAAGCAGCTACAGCAATTTGGATTGGACAGAATTACTGAGGATAGGATAGTATCGGATGCCTGGAGGCCAGGAACTGTCAAAATGTATACAACCTATTTAAAGAAATGGGGTGTACATTGTTTGTTAATGAAAGTTAAGCCAACAAATCCAAAGATTTCACAAGTAGCTCGGTTTCTTCGTTCTCTAGAGGATGAAGGACTTTCCTTTGGATCGATTAATGCGGCGAGGTGTGCGTTATCAATTATATTACCTAGAATTGATGGCGAAACAGTTGGAAAACATCATGTTATTTGTTATTTACTTCGTTCAATTTATCAAAGGAATCCTCCAAAACCAAAGTATAGTCGGTTTTGGGATGTTTCTATAGTATTTAAGTTGTTTCAGGCTTGGCCTCACAACTCGTGGTTAGATATAAAACAGTTAGGTTTTAAGGTCGCGGTCCTGTTATTGTTAGTAACCGGACACAGAGGACAGACGATTGTTGCTTTATCCTTAACTGGATTAGAAATAGACAAGCAACAAGCTACGTTTGATTTAGAAAAATTGCTTAAATCGAACACGTTAGGTGACCCTTTATCAACGGTTCACTTAGACTGTTTTCCGAATGATCGGAAATTATGTGTTGTGTCGGCCATACGGGCTTATATATACAAGACAAAGGATTTACGTGCATCACAACAACTATTAGTGAGCTTTATAAAGCCACATAAGGCGATTTCACGAGACACACTTGCCAGATGGACAATTACGGTGTTGAAATTGGCTGGAGTGGATACGAGTAAATACTCTTCCCACTCAACTAGAGGAGCCATGGTCTCCAAGGCACGGGTGCTTGGTATTTCTGTGAAAAGAATACTAGCGCATGCAGGCTGGAAGACGGCTAAGTCGTTTGCAAAACATTATAATAAACGACTAGAAAAGCCTACCGGCGTTGCAAAGCGTCTTCTCGCCAACTAACAAGAATAGGTGAGAACAAAAATTTAGAATGTTATAATAATAAGAAAGAATGATATTAAGGATAAAAATGAATTATGTAAAGGTCTCCCTAGCCTGAGGCTAGCCTGAGGCTGTTTACCGAGGTAAAATAGTATAGTTATACGAGTCTTACCTTGGTACAGATGATGGATAACTGTTGTTTTACCGAGGTATAAGCCTCGGATAGATGTGGGCTAGGGCCCTCCCGCCACACCCTGCCACATCTATTCCGTTGGTGTACCTTTTCGGTAAAGTAATAGTATCCATTGTTTGAAAGTCATTTTTATCCTCAATAAGTAGGTTAAGATTGCTGGTACCGGACGTGCTTACCTCTCCCTAGCCCACATCTATCCGAGGCTTATACCTCGGTAAAACAACAGTTATCCATCATCTGTACCAAGGTAAGACTCGTATAACTATACTATATATATATATATATATATATATATATATATATATACACACACACGTATATCTTAGATATGCCGGTGTAGGGAGAGCGCAGAGGCACTACTAGTGTTAATGGGTACTATATATATATATATATTTTGTTTTTGTTGAAGATGTATACTGCCTATCATAGATAAGCCTGAATAGGCTTGTTTTCACCATTAGACAGTTTGTCGATAGAACGCCCAAGCCTACACTTTTACCGACCCAAGGGATTTTTAACCTCCCACACCACATAGACATGGTATGAGAGCAACTGGCCTTTGATGACGCTGTAAGTTATACACAGCGGTGGAAATACAAATTGAGGTGGGGGCACAGGGAATCGAACCACTGACCTTCAGATTAGGAGTCCGACCTAGAAAAAAGTCAGACACTCTAACCACTCCGCCACAGAGAACATATATATATGAGGATATATATACATTTGGATATGTATAACAAATCAGGATATATATATATATATATCCTGACTTGAGTATATATATATATATAATAGACTACATCACGGTTCCAGCGGCGCGGTGCATTGTGGGATGCATCAGAGCAAAACATACCCCCCAAAAGCACATGGCACATGCTAATACACTGGGTGCAGCTATGAAATGTGCTAGTTTCAGATCATCTCAGTTCTTGTTTGAAACATAGAATACCAATTAAAAAAATATATATAATAAATTAAGATATTAATCTTTTATCCAGCATTGCATTTACATCAATATAATCAGCACATCTTATGCCATGTGCATTTAGATTTAGAAAGATCTAGGCACTCAGACTAGTGTTAGAGCCAAAGCCAGAGTACTCAATGCATTGTCAATGGCAGTGAGCAATCTCCATACAGAAAAAGTAAAATATTGATAAAACCACACCACCTAGAGACAACCCGCTTGGAACACATATAGAAAACATGTTTATCAAAAAGATTATATTAAATTGATATGGTTAGGGTTTTGGATTTCTATTAATTTTGAATAAAACTGACGTTTTTCACTGCGCGTATAGGCAAACTCAATGGCCGTACGCCTTTGCTTTGCTCCCAACGCCGTTTTCAGCGCATGCGCAGTCGGAACCGTGATCTAGTTTATATATGCAGCATATAATAATTTATTTTTATTTTGATGATATATACAAATATGGCTATATCAATCAATCAATCAATAGTTCCGTCCTCTAGTCGATGGTTGGATGCAATGGTTCTCCACTTGTCCCGATGTTGTGCTGTTCTGATAGACTGTGAATAATTCAAGCCTGTCCACTGTGAAATATTTGTAAACCATGATGTTCTTGGTCTCCCTCTCCCTCTGCTGCCATTTACCTTCCCTTCCAACAATGTACGGTATATTGAACTCTGACGAATGATGTGGCCAAAATAAATAAGTTTCTTTGTCTGTATAGTGGCAAACAAGCGTTTCTTATTTTTAATTTTTCTGAGAACTTCTTTGTTGGTGATCTTCTTTGTCCATGATATTTTCATTATCCTTCTATATATCTATCCGGATTTGAGTATATATATTATTAATCAGGATATATATATATTCTAATTAATTTGAGTACATATAAATTAGGATATTTTTGATGTGGGTATATATACCCTGATTTTAGTATATATAATATACATGTATATACTCAAATAAAGATTGCTCTAGCAAATATTGTGTGTCACGCATATATATATAGTTTGCATTATATTTGATCATGTATTGTAACAATGTAAGCGTGTAAGCTATATCTGCAACCCGGGGTGCTGGGTTTCAGCTACGGTCCTTCCTGGGGGACCAGCGGAACTAGGAACACCGGTCCTGGGGATGAGAAGCAGTCGGTCTTTGTGAACACTGTCACACCTCATCATGATGTCTCAGATGTTGTTATGATATCAAACCCCCAATCAGCATAACTCATTAAAGAACCCATCCATATATATCCACATCAAAATACAGGACAAATAATCCCTCATTGATTCAGACAACAAACAGTCTAAGAATAAAAACGAATCCTGATAGATTTGATCATTTTGAATAATAACTTCTTATGTTTTAATCCTTTGCAGTGGCGGTCCCTGTGTAGATAGATTAGTGATGATCAGATACTAACATACACTCACGTGCAACATACCAATTACTGGTTTAACAAAAGCAGTCTATATAAAGAAGCATGAATTGCCAGATGTGGTAGTTTACAATGAAGCCGAGGCTTGCCGATTGAGGGTATCAACGTTTTCATCGAGGTGCAGGCACTAGTCAATATAATCAACACAATTGAATTACCGCACACAATTCCAAGCAAGAACTTAATTCAGAATAATCTACCTAGTATAATTAAAGTAAATACATTGTATATTACCCACACGGTATAAATAACTGATAATATATGTCCACATAGTGCAAACGGTTCAAATACATGACGTAATTCAAATAAATTACCTCGCGTAATTAAAGTTATATAACCTGATATATATATATATATATATACATATATATATATATATGGTGAGTATATTCATGTACGTGTATAAATCTTCGGCTGGGGGTATTGTTTTTATTATGTATTATTATATATTGTACGCTTCTATTTTCATTATCTAGCAATGCGATATCGTCTATGGTTTTGCCCTAGCCTGCTGGCGACGGTGGCGCCGCCACCGGCAAATCCACGTACTTATGCGCCAACTGCGCCTGATTCTTCACTCGCTTGGAAAAGTTTAATTCGCTGACAGGAAAGCCTACAATTATCCGAAAATTTACACAGATTTTGATTCTACATGTCCAACTTAGACGCTGGTGCACTTATTGAACATGTCTTGCAGTTTGTTGCTCCTGTCCTATGTTGATACACTCATAATTGGGTAGCCAAGGCCTTTATGTCCAACATTTCGGTGTGCACAGCTAAATTAATTATGCATGTCTCCAGTTAAAAATCTCCCAAATCAGCCGTTCAAAATTAAGCTTACTTCACATCAAAGTAAAGTAAACTATAATGATCTATCGAATATGCTTATTAATTATGCATGTCTCCACTTAAAGTATCTCCCATATCAGCCGTTCAAAATAAAGCTTATTTCACATCAAAGTAAAGTAAACTATAACGATCAATCGAATATGCTTATTAATTATGCATGTCTCCACTTAAAGTATCTCCCAAATCAGCCGTTCAAATTTAAGCTTACTTCACATCAAAGTAAAGTAAACTATAACGATCAATCTAAATAAATATTTTGAAAACTACAAACCATCAGATTATATAACTGGAATGAAGCTTATTTTGTTATAGATTTGTAATTCAAAATAAATTCATGCAAGCTCCAAACAGCCAAGACTACTCAAATAAGCTGTCCAATTCGAATACCCATTCTATGCAGCAAATACACTAATTATGTAAATACCTTACACTCTGCATTAAATCCCCGTAATTCACATATCTGACTTAATCGAAACTAACACACTGCACTCCGTGGAATTGGAAGGACAGCAATTGACCTCCATTGAAATATTAACGAACAAACAAAAGTACTCTCCACGCGAAGAGATTTTTAGTTGCGGTTACATTGGTTGATGGGACGTGGCGAGGCGGGAGGAGCGCCCTCCCCCGTCGTCAGTCCCCCCCCCCCTCCCGCCCCACACACACAGGAGTATTTCAGCGGGTGTGTTTTTTTCCCCACCCACCCACATTGCCAGAGGCGCAGTAGCTGACCTACTCATCGCTGATAAGGCTGGATCGGACGTCTCCTCAATCACCAAGGAACCTTTCTGATGCACTCCTCACCACATCCTCCATCTCCAGCTTCACTGTATCATCCAGCTCCACCACCTCCACCTCCACCTCCACCACCACCTCCACCACCACCTACACCTCCACCTCCACCTCCACCTCCACCTCCACCACCACCACCACCACCACCATCATCATCTCTACCACCACCACTACTATCCTTACCACTGCCACCACCACCATCTCTACCACCACCACCTCTACCACCACCACCTCTACCACAACCACCACTGCTCTCTCTACCACCATCACCACCACCTGCATAACCACCGCCACCACCACGACCACCACCTCCACCACCACCACGACCACCACCTCCACCACCACGACCACCACCTCCACCACCACCTCCACCCCGACCAGCACCACCACCATCATCATCTCTAGCACTACCACTACTATCTCTACCACTGCCACCACCACCAGCTCTACCACCACCACCTCTACCACTACCACCGCCTCCACCTCCAAAACAGCAGGGTAACACTAAAAGCAGGGTAACAGCCCCGTGTCTGGCGAGGTGGGCTGGGGACACCGGTGTACACCCGGAGGTAAGCGGCCACCAGGGGGCTGGAAGGGCCCGGCGGGGTGATTGAACGGCGGCGTATGGTAATGTGGGTGCGGTGTTCATTACTTGATGAACCCATTAGTGTAGGCACGAGGGGAGGGGACATACTTTGATTAGCCGGCATTCCACAAGCTCCATGAGGACCATGGGGGTGGGGTGGGGGTGGGGGGAGGTTTGGTGTGGGGTCTATATATGTGTGTGGGTGAAATCGGTAGGGTGGGGGAATGCTTGAGCCAGTGGGTGCACATATGTTTTTATGTGTATATGTGTATATGTGTATGCACGTATGTATATGTGTGTATCTATGCATGTATGTGTCATGGGGGGTGATAACAATATGGGAAATATTGCGCCTACAGCGGGACTGGAACCCACGTCTCTTTGCATTCTGGGCCAGTGTGCTAACCATTACACCACATAGGCTCCCTGATGTCACCACACTACTGATGCATACCTGGCTATGCGGCTCCTTGCCTGAGAGGTCAGAGCAGACGACTACATATGTATATGTGGATATTATTTTCATTTTTTTTTTTTTGTGACAAGTTTTTTAATCTTCCCATAATGTATAAGCTCCCATGAGGGTGCTTGTTTTCAACGCTGGACAGCTGTGATACTGGTTTGGTCTGGTCCCGCACTCAGAAGTGTTTACCTGTTCTTTCTCGGGCCAACCTTTTCGGTTTTGGGTGTTAGTAGTTTCTACATTAGTTTTTTTGAGTTTTCAAAGTATTTTCCTAGCCTGTATATGATAACTTAGCCTACTTTGTACATCTATGCAGATGACATACGGGCCTGCGGGATAGGATGGCATCCCATTGTGGTTTGTTACAGCATCCTTTTACCCACGCCCTGTCCTTAGATAGTACACCACTGTGCCAGAACACCCCTGGACCCTTCAGGACTGCGACTAGGTGGATGGTTGTGTTGTATGGTTAGCCATTTTGTATTTCGGGGTGAATCGGATGCATGACCGTGGCCTGCCCGGTTCTGCTATGCATTTCTTTATGCATGCGTGTATGTGTCCATGTATATATATGGGTGTGTCTGTGGATATGCATTGTATGTGTGCATGCATATGTGTGAATATGTGTCTATAGGTATATCTCCGCATTTCCACCGGTCGTGTAGTCTCGCCCACTTCATATATATATATATATATAATTGGTTGTTGGAGTTTACGGCCTGGCAACATATAAGGTAATATCACCATCAGGAGTATATATATGTATAGTATGACTGTAGGTGTGCATGCGTGTATATATATATATATATAGATAAATGTGTGTTTCCTTGTTTATTCATATGTGTATTAATTAATGTAAGTAATTAATAAGTTAGCTCTTATAACGCTGAACTAGTGCGTACAAGTTATTTCTATGAAGTTCCGAGCTAATAGTAATACCTAATTATAACCAACCAAGAGAAGTTGCTTGTGTTTTTGCCAAATCAACTAATGTTTGTGTCTGTCCTGTAGAAAACACGATGGCTTTCAACCATTGTGGGAAACAAAGGAGAACTTTGACAAATATCCACCTGCAGTCTATGTGCCTCCAAGTCCAAGCCAAAACAGGGAGCTCACCCTTTGGAAGGAGCATGCCTGTCTTTGCCAGGGCCATAGCTAGGAATTTCTGTTTAGGTCAAGATAAATTCTCGGAATGGACCAATGCCATAGGCGCGAGGCAATATGGGAGGGGGGACGGGGTAGTTCACCCCCCTGCAGAACATTTTGAAATCTTGAGGGTCTAAAATGTCATTTTCAGGCATTTCGCGGAGGATACATACTGCGTTTTTGGGGGTGTTTTTTGTGTGCTTTTAAAATTTTATTTGGAGGTAGGGGAGCTTCTTTGCTCCTCGCATCCCCGCTACGACCCTGTCTGTGACAGTGTCGGCGAGCAGAGCTTCAACCCACTTGGCATCAGCCAGTGAATGTTGGCACCCGTCCTGAAAGGGATGAGATAGACCTGGATGAAGAGAAAGTCTAAGTCAGTCACCGGCATTACTATTAAAGCTGCACAGTCCAATGAAAGCATCAGATGTTTCAAACCAAAACACGTACCATAGGTTTTAACACGAACAACTAATATTACATTGATTAAGTAATAGACGGGATCACGGTTCCGACTGCACATGCGCTGAAAACGGCGTTGGCAGCAAAGCAAATGCGAATGGCCATTAAGTTTGTCGATACGCATAGGGAAAAACTTTGATTTTATTCAAATGAATAGAAATACATAACAATTTGGCATAAACATGTATGCACACATGCATTATAATGATCTGATGAATATATATATGACAAAACTAGCCATAGTTAAACATTTTGAGCTAAGAAACATACAATTCCACACAAAACATTAATCACCATTATTAATTCTTGTTCTCAATATTAAAACGCCAAATGTGTCAACATAGACTTGTTTCAGAGAAATATATAACCAAAATCTGATTAACCCTACTAATTTTCTAGTTCTACATATGTCATTAATCATAGGATATAAATAAAATCATTAATAAAATAAGTTAAACTGACTCTGTCTTATGGCTCTAACACTAGTCTGAGTGGTCAGATTTGTCTAAATCTAAGTGCACATGGCATAAGATGTGCATATTATATTGATGTAAATGCAATGCTGGATAAAAGATTAATATCTTAATTTATTAATATTATATATATTTTTTTAGTTGGTATTCTATGTTTCAAACAAGAGCTGAGATGAGCTGAAACTAGCACATTTCATAGCTGCACCCAGTGTATTAGCATGTGCCATGTGCTTCTTGCGGGTTTGTTTTGCTCTGACGCATCCCACAATGCACTCCGCCACTGGACCGGTGATGTAGTAGTCTATTGTATTCTATGCAGCAACAGATGCGTATGTGCACCATTATCTAATTTGACTCTGTAGGAGAAAAATATATCAGTGTTTTGGTTTAGAAAATGTTATATTTGCTCTATTTGCACTTCAAATATCTCCAAAGTTAACCATTTAATATAGGTTGGTTCGGAGTTTTAATTCTAGGGTCATCAGGACGAGGCTTTCGATACAGAAGTTATTTTAACTTAAAGTATACTAGAATAGAATTAACAGCTTAACTTATTTATTCATGTTTAAAAAGCTGACGGACTGAAAACCATCGGATTATGGAACGGGAAGCACATATTGTGCGATGTCTGAGTTTTCATGTTTGAATCGTTTTTGGGGCCTCATGGATGAGAATTGACTGACTTGCAAGAGACGTTAGTCCCATCTTTTGGAAATGGCGCATTCAAGCAACTTTCGGATGGGCTGGTAGAATTAGTTGAACGCTAGATAAAAGATTCACCCCGTACTGACAGTACATGGGTGAAAACGAACCCATTAGAAAAGCTGGCGAAGAATTTCGACATGCTGGGGAAATTAATTGAGTGAATAATGTCTTAATTTAAGAAGCAATATTTATTCTTTATATATGTTTATATATTTCCCCGCTACCTTTGAGTTGAAAAATGTGATAAAACATGCAGTTTAATAGACTTTAAAAGTGAAATCGATAGCCGCCATCTTGTCATTTTGCATTCTCTCCCATTTCACCACCTCTGTGCCGATATAAGTAACCATTTGACACTGGTGCACGATATTCTACTTCCTGTTCCATACTAAAGCTATTTTGGCCCGTATTTAGACTATGTCATCGTTCACCCCTGTACTGTAAGTACGGGGTGAATCTTTTATCTAGTTGAACACCTGCTTCCAATGTGGCAGCTGGTGGGATTGGAACCTGTGGGGTTCAGATCCAGTCAAGTGAAATCAGTGACTTAATATTTATATGGGTCACTACCTAGCCTGGCACTTGGCATTACTCGGATATGGAAAGGAGTAGTGGAATGGGGAAGACCAATTGTTTGTGATTGAAATGTTCACTAGTTAATTAACAAATATGTTTGTTCATTATCACATTTGTTAACTAAGCACCGGAAATTTCAATCACAGACAATTGGTTTTCCTCATTCCACTGCTCCTTCCCATATCCTACTAATGCCGAGTTCCATGCTATGTAGCCACACATATATATCAGTTAAATCAAAATGAGATGCAATTTCAATGTATTTAATCAATTGACATGAGCAAAATGTCTGTAAAACAATAATTTTAAAATGTGATATTATACCGGAGGTCAACCAGTCAGCCCAATAATAGTTGTATCAGTCAAGTAAAGACTGGTTAGCTCAGTGTCAGGATAATGTGACTGTGTGGGATATCAGGTCATGGTCCCAGTGGCCTGGTTTCCCAGTGGGGCAGCACTACAAAGTCGCCATGAGTGCGCTCTGTCAGTGCCACAAGTCGATACCCGTCCTGATATGACCTTAGATGTTGCCAGGATGTAAAACGCCAACAACCAACCAACCATCAGTCGCGAAAACAAACACCAGGGCTTGTAATCAGGAACACTAGTATGAAGAACGGGCCGTCAACGCCACTTTGACATTTAATAAATAAATACACACGTGGATATGTGGCTGTCCACACTGGTGAGAAGAGAGTTCAACAGAGAGGACAACCCCCGTGTTATATACAGTAAAACCTCTCTAACCGACCTCCTCCACAGATCGACCACTCCTCTATATCGATGATCGACCACCCCCCTATATCGATCACTTTATTTGGGTCCAAAACAATCGCCCATACAATAGCATTATAGCGAAATGAAAACTCCCCAAACTGACCACCGCCCTAAATGGACCATTTAAAGTCGATCCCATGGTCGGTCGATTTAGAGAGGTTTTACTGTACTATGTATAGTGCCGAAGCAGGGAGGTCTGATTAATTGACTTCACCTGGCAATCAGTATTCCTGCCATGAATAAACCATGGGTGGACATTCAATTAGTGGACCACTGGATTGTCATTACCACTGACAAAAGGCCAGCTTTAGCAGCGATCTGCTGATCACGTTATCGCCGCGTGTGCATAATATTCGCCACACTCTGGTAAGTTGCTAAGGCGGGTCTCTGATGCCTGCCTACGCGCCCTGCCCAGAATAGCACTGAACTAATGGGCGCCAGTCAGCAGCTAATGCCAGTGGTTGGAACTCTGGGTTACTGACTAATTAGAGTGCCCCTCCCCCCCCCCCCCCCCCCCCTCCCCGCCTCGCACTGAATGGGCAGGGACAGTAGGATCGACCACAGTCTGTGTTTGTGTCCCTACCGCTGTCCCTACGTGTCCATGGTTCTATCTGTGTCTCTCTTTCGGTCTTCGACTCTCTGTCTCTGTCTTTCTCTCTGTCTGCCTTTCTCTCTGTGTGTCTTCCTTACCGTCGTTCTCTTTGTATTTATCGCTTTGTCTTTGTTTGTCTTTCTGTCCTTCCCTTTGTTCTCTGTTTTGATCTGCATTGATTTATGTCTTTATATGTCTTAATCTCTTTGTCCTTATATCTGTCTTCATCTCTGTCACTATATATCTGTCTTTATATCTCTGTCTTTATATCTGTCTTTATATGTATGTCTTTATATGTATGTCTTTATATATATGTCTCTATATCTCTGTCTTTATATCTCTGTATTTATATCTCTGTCTTTATATCTCTGTATTTATATATCTGTCTTTATATCTCTCTTTATATCTCGGTCTGTATATGTCTGTCTTTATATATCTGTCTTTATATCTCTGTCTTTATATCTCTGTCTATATATCTATGTCTTTATATACCTGTATTTATATATCTGTCTTTATATCTCTGTCTTTATATGTATGTCTTTATATCTCTATCTCTCTGTCTTCATCTCTCTTTATCTCTCTTGTCTTAATCTCTTTGCCATTAGCTCTCTGTCTTTAGCTCTTTGTCTCACTGTCTCTGTCCTGTCTCTATCTGTGTGTCTGTTTCTCTCTGTTTCTTCCTTTCCCCTCTATTTCTCTCTCTTTCTCTTTCGCCTATCTTCTCTCTCACTATCTCTTTTCTCTCTCCCACTCTATCCTTCTCCCCCTCTCTATATCGTTCTCTCCTTCTTCATCTCTCATTCTCTGAGATTCTCTCCCTCTCTCCTTCTCACTCTCTGTCACTCTCTTTCTTTTTTTCTCTCTTTCCCTCCCTGGATCAGATTCAGCAGCCGTGATGTGCGCCTAGGAATTACGCACTAAATATGGTGCTAAATGTAACCGAACCAAATTGAAATGGACTTTTTATCCCCCTATGTGGCTGCTGCCTCCACCTCGCTAGTTATTGCGTGTTGGTCGCTCTGCCTAGTGTCGAGAACAGGGCTGGGTGTGTTTTATATGTGATTCACTCCTCAGTATTTCTTTCTTTCAATAAAGTGTTGGATGGCAATTATCATCTACCAAATAAAATGGTGTCTGGCAAATGGTTGGTAGCAAATGTTGTGAAAGCTTGGTGGTTACATTGTGGTGGTAACATTGATGCCATGTTATGGTGGCGTTAGGGTACCGTTGCACTTACGTTGTGATAACATTGCAGTAATGTTCTGGTAACGCTATGGCAATGTTATAATTACGTTATGTTAAAGCTATGCTCTGAGTATGGTAACGTTGTGATGTTCCTTAATAGCCCTGTCACACTACGACGCATCGTGCAAACATGCGCCGACGTAGGTGATTTTGCGGCAATATGTCTGTGTATGTCTATATGCGTTACTCAAACGTTACGCTTTGTTATGTGTACATTGGTATATGTTGATGTAAAGACATATGTTCTTTACTACATAGCATTACATTGATCTATGTCAGTTGGATGGAGAGCCAGCGGAAACGTACATTCCACGTATTGACAATGTATTGACAATGTATTGACAATGTGGATAACGTAGTCTAACTACGTCTACCGTACATTTTGTGTTTCTCCACTGTGTCTTGACATATGTAACGTATATGGCGTACTTCTGGCGATCATTACATATATAACCTTCACCGGTGTTCTGCGAGCATACCGTGAGCGTATTGCAAGCATTTTTTGCTGGGAGGCACATTGGCCATACATTGGCCATACGCTCTACTACATTGTGTATATGGTATGTATACATCCAACTTTGTCCCCCATGCCGAAAGGTTTGACGCATCTCAATGTTTGAAAGTCATTTTAGCCATTGGCCACACGCTTGCGCGATGCCTCGTAATGTGACAGGGCCATTACCGTGATATTACCTTTATGTTAACGTGACCACACCATCATGATAACATCACCCCAACATCATGGTAACGTGGTAAAGTGGTGGTGACGTTATCTTAGCGTTGTGGTCACGTGGTGATGGCACTACCATAACGGTGTTAAGCTTTGTTACATGGACAGATCGGACAGTGTAGGGATGAGCCTGCGGTAGTGAACAGAAGCCAGAGAGAAACTGTCGACACACAATTGTTCAACGGGTCCCCTCTGAACATCACTATGACCATGTGGTGAAGCAGAGCAGAGCCCACTTTAAAACAACAAATATAAATGTTTTTCTTTTTTTAAAGTAAACCTTACCGGGCGGATATTATTACACAAAATACAGACATGCGGTCTTTTTTGGCGGGGGGTGGGGGTGGGGGGTGGGGGGGGGAGGTCTCCATGATCCTATTAATATACCCATTTTTGCTTTCTTTCCTTTCGGTTTTTGCCATTAATGGTGGTGGTTTACTGGTGCTATTTTTCTGTTATTTTCTCATCTCTCCCCCGGCCTGTCGCTAGATATCAGTTTGATTTATTAGATTTGAGTTTGAATATATACAGACCTTAGAGCTGGAATGTGTGGTATTAAATAAGATTACTTGCATGCGTATATGTAGATGAGAATGTCTGTTTATTATTAGCTGTGGTAGCCGCTTGTCTATTCGTTGAAGTTATTAAATGCTCTCATTCAACTGGTGAGGGTTTGTGATTTTAATCCTCACTGGATAAGGGTGGGTAGGGATGTGAGAAACGATGTAAACACAACAATATATTACAGTTTTAAATATCTGCATCCTAGCCAGAGAGCCATGTACAGTTTTGATTGGCCTTAATCATTTTAATGAGATGATGGCAACCACTTTCTTTTAAGTGGAATTAATTGAACGCAGCACCGAGACATGCAATAAATTTGAAGGAATTATATCATAGTTGTATGTTTTGCTACGTATAAGACTCATTGTAGCATTGTTCATAGCTATGTAAAAATATGTATATATCTGATGTCTAAGCATTATAGTTATACAAGTATAAGTAATCGGAACCTTTTACTACTTATTATATTCTAAGTTATGTAGTGTACTAATATGTTATTAATATTAATTGTTCATCGACTACAAGTTGTGAACAACCGGGCCGATTTTGTCGCCCCCTGCCTGCAAATGCTGTAACTTGTCCAGCCGCGCTCAGTCACTCTGCGCTCATATATATATATATGTATGTATGTGTATATATGTATATACACATGTATATATTTGTATATATATATATATATGTACATTTGTATATAAATTAATTATATACATACAGGTTAGCTATATACACGTTTTGCTCACATCTCCTATGGGATGGCCGAATGAGTTAGAGCGTCCATGTTGGTAGACCGTGCGATCCTGGGTTCCAACCCTGGTCGAGTCAAACCAATGACTTAAAAATGTATACTTGTCACTTCCTAGCCAGGCGGTCGGCATTATTGGGATATGGCAAGAACTGGTTAGCTCAGTGTCAGGATAATATGACTGAGTGTGATATCAGGTCATAGTGCTGGGGGCCTGGTCTCCCAGTGGGGCAGCACTATACAGTCACCATGAGTGCACACTGTCACAAGTCGGTACCATCCTGATATGACCCTAGATGTTGCTAGGACATAAGCCAACAACAAACAAACATATGGTTAACAACACACAACATAAAACATTTTAGATGCTGAGCTATTAATAATACAAAAATCGCGATTGAGTTGCCAGTGTGCGTCGCGCATTAGGATTTAGGATTTAGGATTTAGGACTGTCCTCCACTGCCCTTATTTGCCATACATCAACAATCGGACACGGGAAAAGCCTCCTGTAGTTAAAGGACCTCTCCACGAAGGATGGCTTCCACACCCCCCCCCCCCTCCTCCTGCCCATACCCCATCCCCTGGCCGCCTACATATGCTGACGGCGTGTGCCCAACTAGTGGTGGTAGTTGTAGTGGTGGTAGTGGTGGTGGTAGTAGTGGTGGTGGTACTAGTGGCGGTGGTGGTAGTAGTGGTGGTGGTGGTGGTACTCCTTCCTACCAGGGCCTCCCCATTCGTTAGTCAGAGGTTACTACTGCTGTACGACTCTCATCGATCAGTCTGTCTATTTTCTACACTTGCCGGCAGATTGGTTCCAGTTTAAAGCTCCAATGCTGATTAGTTATAGGCCCAATGAATTGGTAAGAGCGCTGGCTTCCAGTGTGGACAGTTGGGGAATCCTGGCCAAGTCAAGGCAATGAGTCGGGCTTTCGCTACCTAGCCTTGCTCTTGGTGGAAATAGGATAGGGTTAAAGTTGCATAGTCCGATGGCTTTGAGTTTCTGTCATTTTCTGAGATAAATACATTAAATTGATCATTTTAAGATACTTTACTTTAGGTTGAAGTAACTTTTAGTTTAAATGGCTAACTTTGGAGATATTTGAAGTGACAACGTGCCAAATTAATTTTGACAAGCACGCCAAAACTCTGATGCCATAGGCTTATGCAGTAACAGGTTCTATTAAATTGACTCTCCATGCCCTTCTATGTGACAACAAATGCTTAATAACACTACCAGTATCTAAGATAAATATGTAGAATCAAATCTAGGTAAGTGTTTTGATTTTGACAATTTGATGCTTCATCGGACTATGCATCTTTAAGTACTGGTTGGCTCAGGACTGAATTTGGTATCGAGTCATATTGTCGGTTGGGGTAACTCCTGGCAACACCTAAGGTCATATCAGCAGCATGTGTCAGCAGCCTATGTCTCACACTCATAGTGGGTCAACACTGTAAAGTCGCCAGGAGTGCACGCTGTCACAAGAGGATACGCGTCCTGATATGACCTTGCATGTTGCCAGGATGTAAAACCCCAACAAGCAAACAGCAATGCTGGTCAGAGTTTGTGTTAGGTCTATCTGGCAATGCACTGTCATCAGTAATCAACCTTCTGTGAGTTTCATGCAGTTCACAGCGAATCGGGTCCATCTCCACCTTTAATACATATAGGACCATAATACATGCCGTTAATACATTACATATGACAACCGCTAACCCTGCATAGTCTCCAGTGGTAGGCTACGTTGGTGGGGACTTCTAAGGGCCGACCACCGTGTGCCCCTCACTTAACTTGCACCACCCTCCCCCTCGCCACCACCCTTCGGCCCGGAAAGTGGAAGCCCACCTGTCCGATAAATCAGAAGCTATTTGACCCGGTCTGGTCACACTATAGCCATGCTCCACTGACCCCCCCCCCCAACCCCCAACCCCCAAGCCCCAACCCTCCGTCACCAGCCACACAACCCTTTAGGCAATATCTCTACCGCCAAAGCGAATCAAGTCAACCTTACCACAAGGGTCATTCAAAGTCACAATGCCGAAGGCCTCACAGGTGAATTCCTCTTCCCACTCCTTCCCTTCCCTGTCTCTCTCACTCTTCCCCCTCTCCCCAACCTCACTCCCGCCCCCCCCCCCGTACTCTCTGTCCTCTCCCCTGTCCCCTCCTTTTCTCCCCCCTTCATTTCCGCTCCTCTTCCCCTTTCCCACTTCCCATCGCTCCTCCCATTCACCCTTCACCTTCACCTTCACATTCCCCTTCCCCCATTTCCCCATCCCCTTCTTCCTTCCTCCCTACCCCCGCCTCCCTCCACCTCCCCCTCCTCCCTCCTCCCTCCTCCCTCCTCCCTCCCTCCTTCCTCCTTCCTCCTTCCTCCTTCCTCCTTCCCCTTCCTCCTTCCTCCTTCGTCTTCGTCCTTCGTCTTCTTCCTTCCCTCCTCGTCTTCCTCCCTCCATCCTCCTTCCTTCTCCTCTCCCCCTTCCTCCTTCCCCTCCCCCCTTCCTCCTTCCCCTCCCTCCTTCCTCCTTCCTCCTTCCTCACTACCCCCTCCCTCCTCCTCCCTCCTTCTTCCTTCTTCCTTCCTCCTTCCTCCTTCCTCTTCCTCCATCCTCCTCCCTCCTCCCTCCTCCCTCCTCCTCCCCTCCTCTTTCGTCCCTCCTCCCTCCTCCCTCCTCCCTCCTCCCTCCTCCCTCCTCCCTTCCTCCCTCCTCCCTCCTCCCTCCCGTCCTCCACCCCCTCCCCACCCCCCCGCCCCCCCTCCCTCTCCATTGGGACTCATGATAGAGACCTGCGCTTCCCTACGTAATTGCCGAGGATTTATAGCGCGGGGCCATTGAGTGTGACAGCCATTCTGTGTGTGTGTGCGTGTGTGTGCGCGTGTGTGTGCGTGTGTGTGGCGCGTGGTGCCCGCGCCTCATTGTGAGGAGTGTGTATCTATGTAGGAGGGTCGGGACACCTACCGGTGTGAATGACCCTTACACCTGGCCGACCTGCAGGCAGGCGGAAAGCCCGCAGAGTTTAAACCATTCACACCACCCATTCACACTGGGTTAAACCATTCACACCGTACGGCCTGGTCCTCTTTGTTCTCTGCCCATGCGAACCATTTAACAAACAAACAAAAAGAGGGAGGCGATAAAAAGGAGAGGAAAAGTTCACCATGTGATTTATTACGCCCCTAAAAGACAAGCGTGTGTCCAGCTGCCTCTTCTGTACAGTTAGTTATGAGTGCATCCTAATGTGAAAGTTCAGCGTAGTTAGTCCAGCTTCCTAGTCTATATCGAACCTGTTCTGTATAGAGTTAGTAAATGTCGTAATGTGAAGGTTCAGCATCGGTAGTGCAGCTTGCTAGTAAATAGTTTATATAGAGCCTATTCCGTATAAAGTTAGTTATAACTACGTTGTACTGAGAAGGTTCACCATTGTTAGTCCAGCTTCCTAATCTACATAGAGCATATACTGTATAGAGTTAGTTATGACTACATCATAATGTGAAGGTTCAGCATTGTTAGTCCAGCTTCCTATTCTATGTAGAGCATATACTGTATAGAGTTAGTTATGACTACATCATAATGTGAAGGTTCAGCATTGTTAGTCCAGCTTCCTATTCTACGTAGAGCATATACTGTATAGAGTTAGTTATGACTACATCATAATGTGAAGGTTCAGCATTGTTAGTCCAGCTTCCTATTCTATGTAGAGCATATTCTGTATAGAGTTAGTTATGACTACATCGTAATGTGAAGGTTCAGCATTGTTAGTCCAGCTTCCTATTCTACATAGAGCATATTCTGTATAGAGTTAGTTATGACTACATCATACTGTGAAGGTTCAGCATTGTTAGTCCAGCTTCCTATTCTATGTAGAGCATATACTGTATAGAGTTAGTTATGACTACATCGTAATGTGAAGGTTCAGCATTGTTAGTCCAGCTTCCTATTCTATGTAGAGCATATACTGTATAGAGTTAGTTATGACTACATCGTAATGTGAAGGTTCAGCATTGTTAGTCCAGCTTCCTCTTCTATGTAGAGCATATACTGTATAGAGTTAGTTATGACTATATCGTAATGTGAAGGTTCAGCATTGTTAGTCCAGCTTCCTATTCTATGTAGAGCATATACTGTATAGAGTTAGTTATGACTACATCGTAATGTGAAGGTTCAGCATTGTTAGTCCAGCTTCCTCTTCTATGTAGAGCATATTCTGTATAGAGTTAGTTATGACTACATCATAATGTGAAGGTTCAACATTGTTAGTCCAGCTTCCTATTCTATGTAGAGCATATACTGTATAGAGTTAGTTATGACTACATCGTAATGTGAAGGTTCAGCATTGTTACTCAAGCTTCCTATTCTATATCAAGCTTATTCTGTATAGAATTAGTTATGATTACATCCTGATGTGAAAATTCAGCATAGTTAGTTAAGCGGCATATTCTGTAATAGACCCCCCCACCACCTCCCCCAACTTCCACTCCAACCCCCACCCCACCCCATCGTAAAGGCGATAGTGACGTGCTGGAAGATCAATCTGGTTAGTACTACTACTAATGAGAACAGCCAGGTGTTTGGGTGTGGGTGTGTGACTGTGGATGTGGATGTGGGTGGGGGTGTGTGAGTGGCTGTGAATGGGCGAGGATGAAGGTTCAAATTGAGAATGCCTAGATCGTCAACAATTTAGCTCATATGTTCAACTAGAATTTGTTTGTATTACACATAATATTAATAATGTTGTTCTTCAATTGTTAATATGTGTTATTAAAAAACATGAACAAAATATAAAGGATTCAGAACAGGCAAACCATCCACTGACTTCATTTCGATAAGTTACACAATCACTCTGCTCGCTGGGTATTGGTCAATTTTACTGGTGGGAATTTCGCGAATGCGCTTACTGGTCTCTGTTGGAGCCGGTGAATCTGTCCAATGGACGTTGCCTCCAGGTGTGGGAAGATGCTCGTTGCTCCAGTGAGGGCGCCTCCGCCTGCTTGCCTTACCCAGTTCTGTCAATCCCCGGCGAGCAGCGGCCCTCAGCCGGCGAACTTTGCCTTTTCTCCTCCCGCCCTCACAGCCACCTTAAGTTACCCAGACACGCCCTACACTGTAACATAACATGGCGACGGTAATCCAGAGGTGATTACCGGGTCTCCCCAGAAATACAGGGAGTGGGGGGCTGATATTTTTCATTTTCCTCGAAAGCTTAAACAAAACAAAACAAATATTATATATATATATATATAGATAGGATAAGTACTTATCGATATATGAAGGGCGGAGCGGCCTATCCTCCATTATTATTTATATTATCCACTGCGCAGTAGCCAACCGCGTGTGTGCGGAAATTGAGTTGGTTTGGCCTAAACATATATATACACTGATGTATTTATTAATAAATAGCTGGATAGCATGAAAAGCTTAAACAAAACAAAACAAATATAATATATATATATATTTTTTTTTTATTAAATATATGTTGCTAGTAATGCTACATCGAACTTAAAAGGGCATACTATTATATTGAAGTCAATTCTCTAAAACCCTGTTACATGTAAAGGTTATGGAGTCATCAGTTGTTTACAAACCCACCACAATTAAGTTGGCATATCTACATCCCAAATATCTCCTCTGTTTGTCATTTTAAATCAAACTCATTTCAAGTACCCGAAGCAGTGGCCGAATCGGTAGAGCGCAGGCTTCCCGTGTGGAAGGTAGCGAGTTCCATTCCCAGTCGAATCAAACCACACATTTCGAAATTTGATACTTCTCTCTACCTAGCCGGTTAGCTCAGTATCGGGATAATGTGACTGAGGGGGATGTTGGGTCATGGTGCCAGCAACCTGATCCCCCAGTAGCCCAACACTATGAAGTCATTATCAGTGTGCAGTGCCACAAGTTGATCATCATCACCATCTTGATGATCATCTTGCTACAAAACGGGGCGGGGCGGGGCGGGGCGGGGCGGGGCGGGGCGGGGCGGGGGGGGGGGGGGCGGTGCCGGGGGGCGGTGCCGGGGGGGGGGGAGGAGGCACAGGGCAGCCACGGCGGGCTAACTAGATCCACGTGAAACCGGCGGCTCAGAAAATCACAGCGTTTTGATTCACGCAAATCCGCCACGACCGGCGCGAATTCCACGCAGACGGCAAGCGAGGTGCATCAGTTGGCTGTGAAAAATGAATGATAAGGTTACCGGAACACCCCCAGATCAATCCATTCATTCCCACTTACTTTGTATGTGTATCGCTGGGTGGGGTATCTTTGGGGGTTGGTTAGCTTGTTTTGGGGGTTATAATGCACTGTCAGAAAGCTTTAAAATCGTTTCAGTTTTGTTTCATAGAGAATCTTTATCCCACTGTTCAAACATTCGCATACGTGTGTCACTTTAAGTGCTAAGGATGGTCATTATAGGTGAATGACTGTAATAAAGTCACAAGGGTCATTAGCTTTGATTGGGCCCTAAATAATGAACGAGAGTAAGTGGTTCCAATATATACACAATTATGAATGGTCATATTGCATCTTGATAATCGTAAATTAGTACAGTTCTGTTGTTCCTGTCACCACCACTTTAACTGTCAAAGAACTGTTACACGTCATGTTATTAATTATCAATGTAGCTAGTAAATACTAAAATAGTAGTATATAAACACACGAATGCTGCATTTTGTTGTTATCATTATACACGGCGTGTGTAGTTCGAGTAGCCTGATGTTGTATCTCGGGCTATTTAAACAACCAGCTAATGATATCATGCAAAGTTCAATTTAGGTTTCCTGATTGTGCAGTTTCCAGTGTGATTTTATTTTATTTTAATTGATTTTGATGATGATGATGACGATGATGATGATGACGATGGTGGTGATGATGGTGATTGTGGTAATTGTGATGATGATGATGATGATGATAGTGATATTAGTAATAAGAACATTTGAAATGTTGCTAGCTTGGTGAATATATATGTATATTAATAATTATATCAGCGATGAGGAGCGATAGGTAAGTAGGTAAGGTGTGTCAGTAGGTAGATAGGTATGTGGCTAGGTAGGTGGCTAGGTAGGGGGAGGGGAGTCTGTAGATAAATGGTCCGACCCTGTAGACGCGGTGATAATGTGATATAATGGGCTGGTAATTGGCTGCGTGAAGGCCGTGGCGTGTCCGCCAGTTGACGATTGTCTATGGCACTCCCGCCGACGTAAGTCAACCCCGACCTCCCGGCTCCCTGCACGGGGAGGGGCCGGCGAGGGGCCCCCGGGGGTCGTCGGCGTGTAGCCCCGTGATGGGCATGGTTTCATGACCGGAATGATAGTTTGAAGCAGAAGAGAGTTAGCACCCCCCCCCCCCATCCCCACCCCCAGTCCCGCGCTCCCCCGTCCCACCCCGCCCTACTCCGCCCGGTCACCGCCTCCGCTTCCGCCTCCGCCTCCGCCTCCGCCCGCCCCGCCCCGCCCCGCCCCGCGTCGCCCCGCCCCGCCCCGCCCCGCCCGCCCGCCCCGCCCCGCCCCGCCCCGCCCGCCCGCCCCGCCCCGCGCGCCTCCGCCCCGCTCCGCCTCGCCCGCACCTCCGCCTCGCCCCCGTGCCTCCGCCTCGCCGTGTCCGCCTCGCCCGCGCCTCCGCTCGCCCCGCGCTCCGCCTCGCCCCGCCCTCGCCCCGCCCCGCGCTTCCGCTCCTCCGCCTCCGCTCCGCCTCCGCTCCGCCTCCGCTCCGCCTCGCCACCGTCCACCACCGCTCGCCAATGCGCTGATGGGTGCCCCCCCCCCCAACATCCCCCAGGGACATGATAGAGCAGGGTCAAGCAGTGGACGAATTGACGTGGAGGCTACGAGGGGTTGACGGTTAGGTTGGACGCCGGGGTTCGCCTGGCGGTGACCCGGCGAACCCAAGATTCATGTCCTCCAATGCAACCCCTCACTGTCAACAACCCGAGCCCACTCCTTAATTTTTACCTCCCCCCCCCTCCCTTCCTTTCCTCATCCAACGCCCCCTTCCCCTTGTCCCCCTCTCCCATCCACTGCTCCTCTTGTACCCGCTTCCTCACTCGCTCCCCTCCTTCCCCCCCTTTCTCCCCCATCCCCGCCCCTCCTCTACCCCCTGCTCTACCGCCTCCCCTCCCTCCTGCCCTCCCTCACCTCCTCCCATCCGCCCATCCCCACATTCTCCTGCCCCCAGCCCCTCCTCCCCATCTACTTCATTTACCCCTCTTCACTTTCCCTTACTCTCCCCCTCCCCTACCCCTATCCAATGCCCCCGCTCTCCACCCTTCCCTCTCACATCCCCCTCCCTACCCCCACCCCTCCCCCTCCATCCCCCGTTTCCTTTTTCCCTGTCGGTGCTCACGCATAGCCCGTTTGTGATGCAGAACCAAAGCCTATAATGTATGTACCCCCCCCCCCCCCCCCATCTCGCCCGGCCGCCTGCCTTGACCCTCGGCCGCGGGTGCTCCTCAGACCCACGAGGGATCCGACCCCACGGCGACTCTTCCACTGTGCATCAACCACCACCACCACCACCACACATGGTGGTCACGTGGTCACTCCATGCAGAAAGTAGGCCACTCTCATGGTGGTCATGACCAGACAGGATGGCCGAATGAATTGAGGGTCCGCCTTCCGTTTTGGTAGATCGTGGGATTCGTCGGGATCCTGGTCTAGTCAAACCAATTGTAAAATATTCCGATACTCAGCAAGGGGGGAATGCAAATGTTCTATTACTGATGTGCTCTATAACCTATTAGTATTATGGGAATATAAACAAGGACACTATCACTTATCAGTTCTCTCTATATTAGTTATAGGACTTAGTTATTACCTACTGTACTACTCCATCGGGGGTTTAGTTCCTGCCTCCACCACTAGGGTGCCACCTGTGAGTGCCTCCTGGCCACCCGGATACCAGCTGCGTCTGGTCACTACCTCTGCCAGACCCGCTCGGATGGTCAGATTTTAAATTGACGTGTAGGCTAGGTGGTGCCTGAGTGGGATGTAAATAGACATAGTGGTGCTGGCAGGTCTGGGTGTGATTGCACTCAGGGCCTAGCCCTTCTGCTGGGCTAGGGGTCAGCACACTCAAAAGGTCAAGGTTGGTGGTGGCCAAGGGGCCATTCAGCTACTGGTGGTGGGCAGACCACTGGTCTCCATAGAGACCAGGAATGCTGGATTCCTATTGGTAAGCCCAGGAATGTGTGATTCCTATTGGTGGAAGGAGGTGGTATGATACTCTACCATGAACCCATGTAACTATATAACAATCAACCAGAGGGCTGGACTCTCTCTCTTATAGTTATACTTTATTCTCTTCCTTTCTCTTTGTCTGTTTTGTTTTCCTCTTAGCCTACGTACACAGCCACATATCCGAGCATTAGAGTATACACAATGAAATAACAATTGATACTTGTCACTTCCTAGCAAGGTGCTCGGCATTATTAGGATTGGGCAAGGACTGGGTTGGCTCAGTGTCAGGATAATGTGACTGAGTGTAATATCGGGTCATGGTGGACTGGTGGCCTGGTCTCCCAGTGGGGCAGCACTATAAAGTCGCCATGAGTGGGCACTGTCACAAGTCGGTACCCATCCTGATGTGACCTTAGATGTTGCCAGGACGTAAAACTCCAACAACCAACCAACATAATATAAAGTTGTCTGTGCACACGAGTTCAAATTCAATCCAAGTGCATTAACTAGGTTTTGTCACTTGCTGTCAAAGCCACCGCATTCTGTTGTTCATAAAGTGGGGTGGGGAGAAGAAATGATTATTAAGTTAGGTCAATTCTAGGTAAGTATATTGGTTTTGAAAATAGTGTGTTCTCTTCAGGTTATACAGGTTTACGGCGCTACTCTCACCACCATTTTACGCGTTGTATTCTTACCAGCAAACAACATATATATGTCCATAATAAGAGCTTCAGGAATTTGATTGTGTTTCTAGTGCTTTCTAAAAAAAAATCTCCAAGTAGTGGACGGACTACCTGTCACCAATTTGTTTATGGTGTGGGCAATATTGGGGAAATAGAATTTGTTTCTATTACATCAGAAATATTAACTTAAGAAAAGAAAGTGGAAAAGATTGATATGTAAGGGCCGTAATCCCCCTCCCCTCCCCCAACCATCACCACCACGAATAACAACACACACTCAGTCACACAGTCACGCACTCACACACACAATCACACTCACAGTCACACTCACACACTCACACATTCACATACACTCAGAAACCGCCCCATTCACATACACTCACATTTACACACTCACGCACTCACACACTCTCACAGTCACACATACTCACACACACTCTCACGCACACACACACCCTCACACTCTCACGCACTCACACACACCCACACACTCGGGCATTGCGGCGATACTGAATGTGCTGTATAATATAAAATTCTGCTATTAACATGCAGCAGAATATGAATTATTATGGTATGAAAGGGCCACGAGGGGCCATCGGCTACTGGATGTCGTATCTGTCGAGCTCTCGTCATTTTTTGTAGTTTCAACACTGGTACGCAGCTGTTCTTCGGGTGGGTCTCCCTAGACCTCAGGGCGGGCCGATGGCCCCTCGTGGCCCTTTCATACCATAATAATTCATATTCTGCTGCATGTTAATAGCAGAATTTTATATTATGATGGTAATCAGGCCACGAGGGCCATCCGCTACTTTGTATTGCGGCTGTGTACCTGTGTTGTTCTTATTTTTGACCATGTGAAAGAAACAATCGCGAGGCATTACTTTGCTTAGGTTCGCTTTATTGTTTTGTATCTATAAGTGGCCCTTGGGCCTTGTTACATGCGTTCTTGGATATCTTTTACATATGGTTATATATGGTTACATGAGTCAATTGTTCGTTGGTCTCTCGCTTGCTTCCCTCTCGTCCGCCCATATGGTCGGTATGAGGTTGGTTGTTACCGTCCCTCCCGAGGAGAGGGGTCGATCGTAGAAGCGCCTGAAGGTGGTTTCGCCTGTCCAACCCGCTGCCAGGATAATAGTGGCCAGGGGGACTTGTCTCCTTGCTGCCGCACTGGTGGTGGCGTGTCGACATGAGTACGGCGTGAACAGTGTCATGTCGATACCCGCCTCCACCATGGTGTTCCTCACATACCTTGACAGTGTTTCTTGTGAGGCCGCTACATGCGGGCTTCTAGTCGTTGCAAACACTGCCGGGTCTGCCCCTGTGAGCTCTTCCTTGTCCATGTAGGTTCTCAGGTGGGTGTAGACACATAGTTCTTCTTCCCCAAACTCCTTGAAGGAGAGGATGAGTGGGTTCCGTGCCGGGTCGTTGGATTTCATTTTCATTGAGTATCTCAACGTGCAGTGGCCCTGTCCCCACCTGAAGTCCTTGCGCTTCATCAAGCCCAGGGCCTGAAGCCTCTGCCCTGTGGCTAGTAGGAACAGGCAGGCAGTCCTTCTGTTTAACTGGTCCACACTGAGCAGGTGTGTCGGCCCCCACCCCTGTAAGTGTCTCAGCAATTGTCTGGGGTCCCATACCGCCTCGTACCTAGGCCGGCTGGGTTTCAGGTTTCCTATCCCTTTCAGCAACCTGCTCACTAGTGGGTGTTCCCCGAACGGCTTCCCCCCCACTGTCACGAACGTCGATAGTAACGATTTCACGGTATTGACGGTGGTCTTGGCTGCCCCTTCCGAGAATAGCCTCTCCAGGTATTCTATCCCTTCCTTGAGGGTCGGTTTTCGGGCGTCGATGCCCGCCTTGTCGCAGTGTTGAGCCCATCTCCTCAGGATGAGAGTGTATTGTCTCTTGGTTGTGTTCGCCCATGAAGCTGTCAGCAGTTCCGCCGTTGCCTCATTGACACCTAGGGACCTGAACATGCCGGCTAGAGTCTCACCGCGTGGAGGCTCATCTTGTGGGCGAGTGGGAACAATTTCCCTCCCGCCCCCTTGATCCGTAGTGTCTCCGACTCCACTGGTATCCTCATGCCTGCTTGGTAGCCCCGTAGCTGCCGTAGCAGTGGGAACCACGGTTGTGTCGGCCAGTCCGGTGCGATGAGGACTCCCCTGGGCTCTTCCCCCCTCAGTTTCACCAGTACTCTGGATAGACAGCTGAAAGGTGGAAAGAAAAATCCGTTAATCTGTTGCCAGTTCAATGATAACGCGTCCGTTCCCTCTGCTTGCCTATCAAATTCTTTGGCTACATAACGGTCAAGTTGGTGGTTCTCCCGAGAAGCAAACATATCAATATCGGGTGTGCCTAGTGATTTGAAAATTGTTCTTACTACCTGGCTGTCTAATGACCACTCCCCTGCGTCTGTGAATACCCGTGA
>JASIRB010004101.1:0-17299 GCA_030323885.1 Branchipolynoe longqiensis | reverse complement strand
GACAACCCGGTGTAAGCCCGTGTAGACAACCCGGTGTAAGCCCGTGTAGACAACCCGGTGTAAGCCCGTGTAGACAACCCGGTGTAAGCCCGTGTAGACAACCCGGTGTAAGCCGTGTAGACAACCCGGTGTAAGCCCGTGTAGACAACCCGGTGTAAGCCCGTGTAGACAACCCGGTGTAAGCCCGTGTAGACAACCCGGTGTAAGCCCGTGTAGACAACCCGGTGTAAGCCCGTGTAGACAACCCGTGTAAGCCCGTGTAGACAACCCGGTGTAAGCCGTGTAGACAACCCGGTGTAAGCCCGTGTAGACAACCCGGTGTAAGCCCGTGTAGACAACCCGGTGTAAGCCAGTGTAGACAACCCGGTGTAAGCCCGTGTAGACAACCCGGTGTAAGCCCGTGTAGACAACCCGGTGTAAGCCCGTGTAGACAACCCGGTGTAAGCCCGTGTAGACAACCCGGTGTAAGCCCGTGTAGACAACCCGGTGTAAGCCCGTGTAGACAACCCGGTGTAAGCCAGTGTAGACAACCCGGTGTAAGCCAGTGTAGACAACCCGGTGTAAGCCCGTGTAGACAACCCGGTGTAACTGTAAGCCCGTGTAGACAACCCGGTGTAAGCCCGTGTAGACAACCCGGTGTAAGCCCGTGTAGACAACCCGGTGTAAGCCAGTGTAGACAACCCGGTGTAAGCCCGTGTAGACAACCCGGTGTAAGCCCGTGTAGACAACCCGGGGTAAGCCCGTGTAGACAACCCGGTGTAAGCCCGTGTAGACAACCCGGTGTAAGCCCGTGTAGACAACCCGGTGTAAGCCAGTGTAGACAACCCGGTGTAAGCCCGTGTAGACAACCCGGTGTAAGCCCGTGTAGACAACCCGGTGTAATGTAGCCCGTGTAGACAACCCGGTGTAAGCCCGTGTAGACAACCCGGTGTAAGCCCGTGTAGACAACCCGGTGTAAGCCCGTGTAGACAACCCGGTGTAAGCCCGTGTAGACAACCCGGTGTAAGCCCGTGTAGACAACCCGGTGTAAGCCCGTGTAGACAACCCGGTGTAAGCCCGTGTAGACAACCCGGTGTAAGCCCGTGTAGACAACCCGGTGTAAGCCCGTGTAGACAACCCGGTGTAAGCCCGTGTAGACAACCCGGTGTAAGCCCGTGTAGACAACCCGGTGTAAGCCCGTGTAGACAACCCGGTGTAAGCCAGTGTAGACAACCCGGTGTAAGCCCGTGTAGACAACCCGGTGTAAGCCCGTGTAGACAACCCGGTGTAAGCCCGTGTAGACAACCCGGTGTAAGCCAGTGTGGACAACCCGGTGAGGCTGTTAGTTCTACGATTGGGTAGTTGGTTGGTTACCGATAGTTACTTTTGCTAACTGCTTTCACGATGTTGTGTTAATGATCATTGGTTTTTGGTTTTAAGGTTTAAAGTTGATCATGACTAATATTTATACTTTCCGAGAGTTTGCTTTAATGATGAGTGTATTTTGTGTGTGATTAATCTAGTAGTGCTGTTGATTACCTTTTACTGGACTCATGCTGGTGTAATTGAGGCGAAGCGCTGGCCTTGTCGGACTGATTGTCTGTACCGTTCTAACATTTACACATGTCGGTTCTAACATTTACAGATGTCGGTTCTAACGTTTATAGATGTTGGTTCTAACATTTACAGATGTCGGTTCTAACATTTACAGATGTCAGTTCTAACTAACATTTACAGATGTTGGTTCTAACATTTACAGATGTCGGTTCTAACATTTACAGATGTCGGTTCTAACATTTAGAGATGTCGGTTCTAACATTTACAGATGTTGGTTCTAACATTTACAGATGTCGGTTCTAACATTTACAGATGTCAGTTCTAACATTTATAGATGTCGGTTCTAACTAACATTTACAGATGTCGGTTCTAACATTTTAAGATGTCAGTTCTAACATTTATAGATGTCGGTTCTAACTAACATTTACAGATGTCGGTTCTAACATTTTAAGATGTCGGTTCTAACATTTATAGATGTCTGTTCTAACTAACATTTACAGATGTTGGTTCTAACATTTACAGATGTCGGTTCTAACATTTACAGATGTCGGTTCTAACTAACATTTATAGATGTCGGTTCTAACATTTACAGATGTCAGTTCTAACATTTACAGATGTCGGTTCTAACATTTACAGATGTCGGTTCTAACATTTACAGATGTCGGTTCTAACATTTACAGATGTCGGTTCTAACATTTACAGATGTCTGTTCTAACATTTACAGATGTCGGTTCTAACATTTACAGATGTCGGTTCTAACATTTATAGATGTCGGTTCTAACTAACATTTACAGATGTTGGTTCTAACATTTACAGATGTCGGTTCTAACATTTACAGATGTCGGTTCTAATATTTACAGATGTCGGAACCACCTGTGTGGGTGCTGGTCGTGTTGGTAGCGCTTCATCAGAACCCGCTACCCACAGAAGGTAAGAGAAGCAGCTGGACGCGGCACGTCGGGGTTCGGAGGGGCGTGCAGCACATGTGCTGGTCCTGCTGGCAGCACGTGCAGCACGTGCAGCACGTTATGTTGCACACAATTACAACCCTTCTCGTTATTTCTGCATCTATGGTGACGGTGAAATGTACCAAATACGAAACAGACCGTCAGCTCGTCAGTCGTGTTGGCAGATTGTATATGTAATTTGTATAAATGACTCATCACCCTGCCATATTGATGCATCCCAACCGCACAGCACCATAAACAAACCCACGAAACATAATGTTGTTTTAAAGTAAAGACTCAACGTACTTTAACTTGTTTAAGGGGTCACTCACCTCAGTGCTGCCTGTGTGTGTAAAAAGCAGGGTGTGGGATGTGACGCCTACGACGCCTGGTAGGTGGCGCTGTGACGTCAGACCGGAAGCTGCGCACCCCACACTAACTCTGCCTCTCTGCGCATGCGTTCGTCGACGTGCAGCTGCGGTGAACGACACGGCGGCCTGCGACTCGAACCCGTGTCAGAACGGCGCGCCCTGCGACGGGTCGGCCGGCTACTGGGCATGCGCGTGTACGACGGGGTGGGCCGGACCCGACTGCGCCTCAGGTGAGTGGGGCAGGGGGAAGGGGGCAGGGGGCAGGGGGCAGGGGCAGGGGGCAGGGGGTAGGGTAGGGGGCAGGTTGGTGAGGGTCAGGGATTAGGAGTAAAACATTTAATATCATTATATTCTCGGGCGAAATGATGTAATGTTCGCCGTGTGTTGTAGTCTTCTCTCGTGCTGAGGGCAAAGTAGCTCTCGTACAGACCCGTGTTTTATATATGAATATTAGCCATGGTGTGTCCTGTACAGTAATGTGGCCGCATCCATTCACACAGAGGGAGCTATTGCTTACATTAGTGCAGGGTTGGAAGTACTTTACTGGACTAGTGTTTTATATATGAATATTAGCCATGGTGTGTCCTGTACAGTAATGTGGCCGCATCCATTCACACAGAGGGAGCTATTGCTTACATTAGTGCAGGGTTGGAAGTACTTTACTGGACTAATGTTTTATATATGAATATTAGCCATGGTGTGTCCTGTACAGTAATGTGGCCGCATCCATTCACACAGAGGGAGCTATTGCTTACATTAGTGCAGGGTTGGAAGTACTTTACTGGACTAATGTTTTATATATGAATATTAGCCATGGTGTGTCCTGTACAGTAATGTGGCCGCATCCATTCACACAGAGGGAGCTATTGCTTGTATTAGTGCAGGGTTGGAAGTACTTTACTGGACTAATGTTTTATATATGAATATTAGCCATGGTGCGTTCTGTACAGCAATGTGGCCGCATCCATTCACACAGAAGGAGCTATTGCTTGCATTAGTGCAGGGTTGGAAGTACTTTAATGGACTAATCTTTTATATATGAATATTAGCCATGGTGTGTCCTGTACAGTAATGCGCCGCTTCCATTCACACAGAGGGAGCTATTGCTTGTATTAGTGCAGGGTTGGAAGTACTTTAATGGACTAGTGTTTGATATATGAATATTAGCCATGGTGTGTTCTGTACAGTAATGTGCCCGCATCCATTCACACAGAAGGAGCTATTGCTTGTATTAGTGCAGGTTCGAAGTACTTTAATGGACTAATCTTTTATATATGAATATTAGCCATGGTGTGTTCTGTACAGCAATGTGCCAACATCCATTCACACAGAAGGAGCTATTGCTTGTATTAGTGCAGGGTTCGAAGTACTAATGTGGCCGCATCCATTCACACAGAAGGAGCTATTGCTTGCATTAGTGCAGGGTTCGAAGTACTTTACTGGACTCATGGCTGCCCGCTTCCCCCACAGTCGACTGCAGCCTCAGCGTGAACTGTCTACACGGGACCTGCAAGGACCTGGTGTGTACATGCAGCGCGGGGTGGACTGGAAACAAGTGTGACCAGGGTAAGTAACCACCGCGGGCACAAAAGAACACAGCTGTTTGGGTGCATCAAACAGGCGCGGGCGGCTGGCGGCTGGCGGCTGGCGGCTGGCGGCGGCTGGCGGCTGGCGGCTGGCGTTGTGCTTCGACGACCGTTTGGTGCTACTCCTTTAGAGCTCACACGGACAGTGTGTGAGCCTACATATAACTTTGTCAGTTCACACATTGTTGACTTTTAAGACCGCAGTAATTAAATTCCGCAACAAATGCTGGTGAGCTGCCTCAGTTGAGCAACTCACCAACCAGCGGCGGCGTTAGCTGTTGTTATGTATGTACTAAGACATGACACACCGGGAGCCAGCGGGCCGAGACCAGCGAACGGGCAACCAGTGCAGACTGGGAGGCACCGTAATAAAGTCATGATGCAACTGGACATCAACGTGTGTCATCATCATCATCATCATGCTGTCGGTTGTGATGCAACAAAGACTGCTTTCATTACTTGACTGCCGCTCTCCATTTAGCTCTCTGCTGTGAGAGTGATGTCCATGAGTCGGTCTTAATGTCTCTCAGCTTCAGGTTTCTCTTAATGGTATCCTTGAACCGCAGACGATGGTGCCCTCTCTTTCTGTAACTAGAAGACAGTTGATAATAGAGGATCTGCTTTGGTAGCCTGTCTGATGACATCCTCATGAGGTGTCCAGTCCACCGGAGATTCTTTTTGATCAAAAGATCTTCCATAGAGGGCAGCCCCGTCCGTTCGAGTATTTCCTTATTTGTCACTTTGTCCTTCCAGGTCATCCTCATGATTGACGCAGATGCCGCATCATGAAGGCATGCAGCTTTTTCACCTGTCATCTGCACACTGTCCAGGCCTCGGCTCCATATAGTAGGGTGGATAGCACAATTGCACGGTAGATCTTGCCTTTGACCTGCATGGACACATGGTGGTTGTTCCAGAGTGTCTGGTGTAGTCAGACAAAAGATGCACTAGCCTTGGCCATCCTCCTCTGTATTTCAGCATCAATGTGTCCATCACTTGATATAGTGCTTCCGAGGTAGGTGAATTCTGGAACAGAATTCAGCTTGTTTCCGTCAACCATGATATCCTCCTCTCGGGTTCTTGTAGAGTTGGGTTGGTACAGCGCCTCCTTCTTCTTGATGCAACGCATGTAGTTGGTTCTTAATCACATCTTTACATGGTGTCAGATGTGGGGAATCACAACTTTACAGCTGTGGGTGCCGCAGCCGGCCAGCGGTGTCGAAGCAGATTGTGGTTTTTCCTTGTTCTGTCGAAGCAGATTGTGGTTGTTCCTTGTTCTGTTTGCAGACTGTGTGAATGTTCCTTGTTTTGTTTGCAGACTGTGTGATTATTCCCTGTTCTGTTCGCAGACTGCTTTCAGCTTGCTATCTTTGCAGACTGTGATTGTTCATTGTTCTGTTCACAGACTGTGATTGTTCGTTTTTCTGTTCACATACTGTGATTTTCCTTGTTCTGTTCACAGAGGTGTGATTGTTCCATGTTCTGTTTGCAGACTGTGATTATTCACTGTTCTGTTTGCAGACTGTGATTGTTCCTCATTCTGGTGAAGCAGACGGTGATTTTCATTGTTCTGTTCGCATACTGTGATTTTCATTGTTTTTTTATTGTTCCTTTTCCTGTTCACATACTGTGATTGTTCCTCATTCTGGTGAAGCAGACTGTGATTTTCATTGTTCTGTTCGCAGACTGTGATTTTCATTCTGGTTGTATTTTCATTGTTCTGTTCGCAGACTGTGATTGTTCCTCATTCTGGTGAAGCAGACTGTGATTTTCATTGTTCTGTTCACAGACTGTGATTGTTCCTCATTCTGGTGAAGCAGACTGTGATTTTCATTGTTCTGTTCGCAGACTGTGATTGTTCCTCATTCTGGTGAAGCAGACTGTGATTTTCATTGTTCTGTTCACAGACTGTGATTGTTCCTCATTCTGGTGAAGCAGACTGTGATTTTCATTGTTCTGTTCACAGGATGTGTGATTATTTGTTCTGTTTGCAGACATTGACGAGTGCAGCGTCACCTCAGCCTGTCGGAACGGCGCCACGTGCACGAACACGGGGGGCAGCTTCACGTGCACCTGCACCGCCTTCTGGACCGGCCCCGTGTGTGGGAAAGGTAAGAAGTCATGTGTGGGCAAAGTAAGAAGCCATGTGTGGGCAAGGTAAGAAGTCACATGTGGGCAAGGTAAGAAGTCATGTGTGGGCAAGGTAAGAAGTCACATGTGGGCAAGGTAAGAAGTCATGTGTGGGCAAGGTAAGAAGTCACATGTGGGAAAGGTAAGAAGTCATGTGTGGGCAAGGTAAGAAGCCATGTGTGGCCAAGGTAAGAAGTCACATGTGGGCAAGGTAAGAAATCACATGTGGGCAAGATAAGAAGCCATGTGTGGGCAAGGTAAGAAGCCATGTGTGGGCAAGGTAAGAAGCCATGTGTGGGCAAGGTAAGAAGCCATGTGTGGGCAAGGTAAGAAGCCATGTGTGGGCATGGTAAGAAGCCATGTGTGGGCAATGCAAGAAGCCATGTGTGGGCAAGGTAAGAAGCCATGTGTGGGCAATGCAAGAAGTCACATGTGGGCAAGGTAAGAAGTCACATGTGGGCAAGGTAAGAAGTCATGTGTGGGCAAGGTAAGAAGTCACATGTGGGCAAGGTAAGAAGCCATGTGTGGGCAAGGTAAGAAGTCACATTTGTGGGCAAGGTAAGAAGCCATGTGTGGGCAAGGTAAGAAGTCATGTGTGGGCAAGGTAAGAAGCCATGTGGGGGCAAGGTAAGAAGCCATGTGTGGGGAGTGTAAGAAGCCATGTGTGGGCAAGCAAAGCAGCATAGTGTGGGCAAGGTAAGAAGTCATGTGTGTGGGCAAGCAAAGAGGCAGAGTGTGGGCAAGGTAAGAAGTCACGTGTGTGGGCAAGGTAAGCAACTGTGTGTGGGAAAGGTAAGCAACCGTGTCTGGGAAAGCTAAGCATCCGTGTGCACGCAAGGTAAGCAGCAGAGTGTGTGGGCAATGTAAGCAATGGAGTGTGGGAAAGGTAAGCAGCTCCGTGAGTGGGATATGAAAGTATCCCATTGTTTTGCCAATGTACAAAGTCCACTGTGTACATGACTTTGTCAATGTGTAAAACTGTACAAAGTCCACTGTGTACATGACTTTGTCAATATGTAAAACTGTACAAAGCTCACGGTGTACATAACTTTGTCAATGTGTAAAACTGTACAAAGTTCACTGTGTACATAACTTTGTCAATGTGCAAAACTGTACAAAGTCCACTGTGTACATGACTTTGTCAATGTGTAAAACTGTACAAAGCTCACGGTGTACATAACTTTGTCAATGTGTAAAACTGTACAAAGTTCACTGTGTACATAACTTTGTCAATGTGTAAAACTGTACAAAGTCCACTGTGTACATAAATTTGTCAATGTGTAAACAGCTGTACAAAGTCCACTGTGTACATGACTTTGTCAATGTGTAAAACTGTACAAAGTCCACTGTGTACATAAATTTGTCAATGTGTAAACAGCTGTACAAAGTCCACTGTGTACATAACTTTGTCAATGTGTAAAACTGTACAAAGCTCATGGTGTACATGACTTTGTCAATGTGTAAAACTGTACAAAGTCCACTGTGTACATAACTTTCTCAATGTGTAAAACTGTACAAAGCTCATGGTGTACATGACTTTGTCAATGTGTAAAACTGTACAAAGTCCACTGTGTACTTGACTTTGTCAATGTGTAAAACTGTACAAAGCTCACGGTGTACATAACTTTGTCAATGTGTAAAACTGTACAAAGTCCACTGTGTACATGACTTTGTCAATGTGTAAAACTGTACAAAGTTCACTGTGTACATAACTTTGTCCATGTGTAAAACTGTACAAAGTTCACTGTGTACATAACTTTGTCAATGTGTAAAACTGTACAAAGTCCACTGTGATTTTGTCATGTGTACGTACAAGTCCTGTGTACATTTTGTCAATGTGTATGTAAAAGTCCACTGTGTACATAACTTTGTCAATGTGTAAAACTGTACAAACTTGTACATGACTTTGTCAATGTGTAAAACTGTACAAAGTCCACTGTGTACATAACTTTGTCAATGTGTAAAACTGTACAAAGCTCACGGTGTACATGACTTTGTCAATGTGTAAAACTGTACAAAGTCCACTGTGTACATGACTTTGTCAATGTGTAAAACTGTACAAAGTTCACGGTGTACATAACTTTGTCAATGTGTAAAACTGTACAAAGTCCACTGTGTACATGACTTTGTCAATGTGTAAAACTGTACAAAGTTCACTGTGTACATAACTTTGTCAATGTGTAAAACTGTACAAAGTCCACTGTGTAATCTTTGTCAATGTGTAAATGTGTTGTGTTTTTGTTGTGTTGTTTGTGTTTTGTTGTGTACTGTACAAAGTTCACTGTGTACATGACTTTGTCAATGTGTAAAACTGTACAAAGTTCACTGTGTACATAACTTTGTCAATGTGTAAAACTGTACAAAGTCCACTGTGTACATGCCTTTGTCAATGTGTAAAACTGTACAAAGTCCACTGTGTACATGTCTTTGTCAATGTGTAAACAGCTGTACAAAGTCCACTGTGTACATGACTTTGTCAATGTGTAAAACTGTACAAAGTTCACCGTGTACATAACTTTGTCAATGTGTAAAACTGTACAAAGTCCACTGTGTACTTGACTTTGTCAATGTGTAAACAGCTGTACAAAGTCCACTGTGTACATGACTTTGTCAATGTGTAAAACTGTACAAACTTCAATGTGTACATAACTTTGTCAATGTGTAAAACTGTACAAAGTCCACTGTGTACATGACTTTGTCAATGTGTAAAACTGTACAAAGTTCACTGTGTACATAACTTTGTCAATGTGTAAAACTGTACAAAGCTCACGGTGTACATGACTTTGTCAATGTGTAAACAGCTGTACAAAGTCCACTGTGTACATGACTTTGTCAATGTGTAAAACTGTACAAAGTCCACTGTGTACATGACTTTGTCAATGTGTAAACAGCTTTGCAATCCTTGGGAAATTGTCCGATCCGATAAAAGTGATATTATGCCTTAGTTCTATTTCACTACGATCATTTATTTGATTATTTACATTTTGAAAACTTACCTACTAATCATTAAAGTTGCTAAAGAGTGAGCAGTGTTTCGTACCCGCCTTTGTCCTGGTGTGACTTCTCTGTGCGTGCTGTGTTACCCAGATGTGAAGGAGTGCAGCCTCCCCAACCCGTGCAGCGGCCACGGCACGTGCAATGAGCGGTCGGGGGCGGCGCAGGTGTGCACGTGTGACAGCGGATGGACGGGAGCCACCTGTCAGACAGGTACCTGCTGCTTCAGTCTCAGTCATGTCCGGTCACTTGCGGTCACTTGCGGTCACTTGCGGTCACTTTCACTCATTTAAGTTCAGTTCGAATGAACCTCGTCTAATTAGATCCGGTGTGCACATTTTTCAAGGAGTCACACTAACACTTCTTTCCACTCTGACACCCCGTTCAACACTGACACCGCATTCCACACTGACACCCCATGTCATACTGACACATTGTGTCCCACTGACACCCCATTCTACACTGACACCTGTTCTACACTGACACCTTGTGTCCCACTGACACCCAGTTCTACACTGACACCCCATTCCACGCTGACATCCCGTTCTACACTGACACCCCATTTCACATGGATACCCTATACTACACTGACACCCCATTCCACACTGACACCCCATTCTACACTGAAACCCCATTTCACAGTGATACCCCATTCTACACTGACACCCCATGTCCCACTGACATCCCATGTCCCACTGACACCACCCATTACCACTGACAGCTGGGTCTACACTGACACCCCATGTCACACTGACACCCCATTTCACACTGACACCCCATTCTACACTGATACCTGGTTCAATACTGACACCCTGTTCTACACTGACACCCATATCACACTGATACCCAGTTCCACACTGACACCCCATTTCACACTGACACACTGTTCTACACTGAAACCCTCTTCTACACTGACACCCAGTTCTACACTGGCACCCCATTCTACATTGACATCCCCATTCTAACCTGACACCCTGTTTCACATTGCCACCCAGTTCTACACTGACACCCCATTCCACATGGACACTCCATTCCACACTGACACCCCATTCTACACTGACACCCCATTCTACACTGAAACCCCATTTCACAGTGATACCCCATTCTACACTGACATGCCATGTCCCACTTACACCCCATTCTACACTGACACCCCATTCTACACTGACATGCCATGTCTCACTTACACCCCATTCTACACTGACACCCCATTCTACACTGACATGCCATGTCCCACTTACAGCCCATTCTACACTGACACCCCATGCCCCACTGACACCCAGTTCCACCGACACCCCGTTCCACACTGACAGCCTCTCTCACTGCTGCTTAGTAAGTAAACACACAAGATGGCCATGGGCTGTGACTGAATTACTCAGTAAGTAAACACACGAGACACCCTGTTCCACACTGACACCCAGTTCCACACTGACACCCTGTTCCACACTGACACCCTGGTCCACACTGACACCCTGGTCCACACTGACACCCCATTCGACACTGACACCCCATATCACACTGACACCTCATATCACAGTTACACCTCTTATCACAGTGACACCCCATTCCACACTGACACCCAGTTCCAAACTGAAACCCCATTCCACACTGACACCCAGTTCCACACTGACACCCTTCTTCCACACTGACACCCAGTTCCACACTGACACCCACACTGACTCCACATATCACGCTGACACCATGTCTACACTGACACCATGTCTACACTGACACCATGTCTACACTGACACCATGTCTACACTGAAACCATGTCTACACTGACACCACCTTCCCCACTGGAACCCGGTTCCACACTGACACCCATATCACATTGACACCCCATTCCACACTGACACCTCATATTACATGGACACCCCACTCAATACTAACATCCAGTTCCATACTGGCACCCTGTTCCACACTGACACCCTGTTCTAGACTGACACCCCATTCCACACTGGCACCCTGTTCCACACTGACACCCAGCTCCACACTGACACCCCATTCTACACTGACACCCCATTCCAAACTTCCACATACTTCCACATTGACACCCTGTTCCACACTGACACCCAGTTCCACACTGACACCCCATTTCATGATGGCACCCTGTTCCACACTGGCTACCCATTCCACACTGACACCCCATTCCACATGGGCACCCAGTTCCACACTGACACCCCATTTCACACTGACACCCTGTTCAACACTGACACCTTGTTCAACACTGACACCCTGTTCTATGCTGACACCCATATCACACTGAGACCCAGTTCCACACTGACACCCCATTTCACACTGACACCCTGTTCAACACTGACACCTTGTTCAACACTGACACCCTTTTTCAAAATGACACCCTGTTCCACACTGACACCCAGTTCCACACTGACACCCAGTTCCAAACTGACACCCTGTTTCACACTGATACCCCGTTTCACACTGACACCCCGTTCCATGCTGACATCCCATATCACATTGACACCCTGTTCCACACTGACACCCCATATCACACTAATACACTGACACCCCCTTCCACACTGACCCCCTGTTCCACACTGACACCCTGTTCCACACTGACACCCTGTTCCACACTGGCACCCTGTTCCACACCACCAGAAGCTGCGATTTAAACGCCAGGAGTGCAGGCGTATGACATCGTAGCTTCATTTAAACAGTGGCAACAGCTAAGCCTTCTCTAGTGAACCCTTGTACGTAGCATTCACTGTCGCCGTCACGCCTGGCTGAGTCTCGTCTGACAACTTCTGGTCTATTTCCTTCAGACGTTAACGAGTGCTTGTCCAACCCGTGCCAACATGGCGGCACGTGCACGGACGCTGACAACTCGTACAAGTGCGCATGCACGACGGGCTACGTGGGCGACGACTGTCAGACGGGTAAGTCAATGTACCACGTGGTGCTGTTTGTCAGATGTCTGTACTCACCACCACATGGCGCTTTTTCTCAGATAACTGGACTAACCACCATGTGGTGCTGTTTGTCAGATGTCTGTACTAACCACCACGTGGTGCTGTTTCTCAGATGACTGTACTAACCACCAGATGGTGCTGTTTCGCAGATGTCTATACTAACCACCACATGGTGCTGTTTCTCAGATATTGTACTAACCACCACATGGTGCTGTTTCTCGGATGACTGTACTAACCACCATGTGGTGCTGTTTCTCAGATGTCTGTTCTAACCACCATGTGGTGCTGTTTCTCAGATGACTGTACTAACCACCAAGTGGTGCTGTTTCTCAGATGACTGTACTAACCACCATGTGGTGCTGTTTCTCAAATGTCTACACTAACCACCACATGGTGCTGTTTCTCAGATGTCTGTACTAACCACCATGTGGTGCGGTTTCTCAGATGACTGTATTAACCACCACATGGGACAAATAACCGACATGGACAAATAACCGACATGGACAAATATGAGATACTCATACTAGGAGACAGTGTGGATTACAATGAAAAGAAACAGACTCTGTGGGGAACAATGAAACAATTTGTTGCAGATCATGAGCTCTGGCAAATGATACACAAACCAACCAGGATAACCAGAACCTCTGATAAAACAACAGACCTAGCATTCACCAATATTAAGCACTGCACCAATGCAGGAGTTATCAACTATAATATAAGTGACCACAAACCAATATACATACTAAAAAAGAAAATAAGGAATGACAAGAGATCTGCCACCTACTGGGGACGCTCATACCGAAACTGTGATCAGAGAGAATTGGAAAACTCACTGCAGAAATTCAATCAAAGAGAGCTCCTTGTGGAACAAGATCCAAACAAATGCTGGGAAATGCTTAACACAACAATAACAAAAGCAGCTGACATGCACTGGCCCCTAGTAGAGCTCACTATTAGAACTAACACAGCTGGGTACCTTAATGATGAACTAATAGAACTACAAGACAGAGACTACTTCAGACAAAAATTTGAAATATCAAAAGACCCTGGTAATGAGTTTATAGCCAAATGTATGACCTGGAAAACAAGAATTAAAGCCAGAAAAGCCAAAGCAAGATTCCTCCAAGACCAACTATACAAACATCGAAACAATGCCAAAAAATGCTGGCATGTACTCAAACTGATTGAACCAGAAAACCAGACCAAAATTAGTAGCCTTTCCAATGAAGAATCTGGCAATGTGATACCTGATAACCTACTTACTGAAGAAATCAATAACTATTTCATCGAGATAGGAGAAAGGTTAGCCAGTAAATTTTACCTAGGAACAGCCCAACAAAAATGTTACCAAGCCAAACTAAATAACCACAACTATGATCTCCAAGAAACATCTTGTGAGGAAATCCTAGATAGAACAAATCAAATATCATCCTATAAATCGCCTGGTATAAAAGACATCAGTACTGCCCTGATAAAGATGGCAATAACAACATTAATTAGGGAATTCACACATATGTACAACTTAATAATTAAAACAGGCATCTTCCCCGATGCATGGAAAGTAGCTACAGTCACCCCAATCCCCAAGACCAATAATCCAAGATACTGCAGTGAACTGCGACCAATTTCAATCCTCTCACTTCCAGGAAAAATTATTGAACAGATTATACATGACCAAATTAAAGCATTCCTTGAATCATCCAACTATCTGACCTACCAGCAAAGTGGATTTAGGAAAAACAAACCCACAACAGGGGCTCTGGCATCTCTACTGGATGAACATTTGGGCGACAAGGATAAAGGTGAACTAACAATCACTGTCTTCCTTGATTTCAAGAAGGCATTTCATACAATTGACCACAAGATCCTGATGCAGAAAGTAGCAAGAGCTGGATTAGGCAACAAAGCATATAATTTCTTCACAAATTATCTCAAGAACAGGATGCAGTGCACAAAACTAAACAACAATGAGTCCACCACCCGTAGGGTCAAGACCGGGGTGCCACAGGGCTCCACCCTAGGACCCCTGCTATTCCTAATCTTTATTAATGACCTACCACGAGTATCTGAAAGAGCAACATTTACATTATTTGCTGATGATGCAGCACTCACAGTACACAATAGAGATATTGTGGCAGCTGCAGCCCAGACAGACATGGTGCTGGTGGTTAGTACAGGTGAATACATGGTGCCATGAAAATAAACTAACAGTAAATAGTGCCAAGACAGAGTATGTGATATATGGGACGAAAATGAGAAAAACAAGAGCCCCCTCAAATCCAACTACAAATGGGTGGAACCTTACTTTGTCCCATATGACCTTGACTCCACTCTAAATGGGAACCAACAATTGGCAAGACTGAATCAAACACCGGCACTAAAACTGACAACTCTTAGGAAATTAAGGAAATTCATAAGTGAAAACACTGCACTGCTCCTGTACAAGACTACAATATTGCCTGTTATAGATTACAACAACATCATATATGAGCTCTTAACAAAACAACAACAGACACAGGTAAACACTCCTGGGCAAAGGAACAGATCAAGACAGCACCGCAGCTGTCCAGCGTTAAAAACAAGCACCCTGACAGGAGCTTATATGTTAGGGGCAGAGTAAATACCTCATCAAGAAAAAAAAAGAAGACAAAAAAAAGAAGATCAAACTGCAAAGAATTCAGAAGCGAGCACTGAGAACAGTTTACCAAGGAAAGACACTCAGTGTGGCTGAACTGCACAAGAAAGCCAAACTGGATACTCTCTTAGAACGAAGGGACCTACACCTGATGGCACTAATGCACAAATGCGCAAAAGACGAAAAATTCATTGACCACACAAATAGAATAACAAGAAGAGGAGCCTCCATTCTGCTCAATGTACCACACCCTTCAACAAATAAATATATCGGAGTGCCAATCTACAAAGGTAGTGTCATGTGGAATGACCTCCCTATCAGAGTCAGAGAAACACAAACAATACTTGCCTCAAAAAAATGCATATAGAGGCCACCTGGTTATTCAGGCCCTTGAATGACTACTGCAGTAATTACTAGCAAAGCCCTGAGCTCCTGCCTACCCCCCCCCCCCCCCCCCCCCCCCACGCATCCTCGCTTGCTCTCCTCTGGGTTCCCCCCAGACACCACCCACCCCAATGGGTCCCCCTCCCCTGCCACCACCATTAATCATCATGAACAAACCATCAACACACCGAACATCCTAGACAACTATCGATCTGTTTAAACACATTGAACATTATATAAGACAGACAAAATGTCTTGTAAACTATAAACTTAGCTTGTTTTATAAGAGAAGAAATGTAACCCACAATGATTGTTTGAGTTGCCACGAGTATACATTTTCTACTCGGTGCTGCTCTCCATTTTTGCATGGACTACAGTGACTGGTGCTGTACATTATACAGCAGGAGCCACTCCCTTAATTCTGCAGGATCGGTGCTGTGACTAATACAGCACTGACAAAACTTAGATTATTTAGACTGTCAATTCCAATAGTAAGCTGGTGGGAAGACCAGTGCTCCGGCACTGACAAATGTCATATTCAGATGAATAAATACTTTACCAAAAAAATATATTTAAAAAATGGTGCTGTTTCTCAGATGACTGTACTAACCACCACATGGTGCTGTTTTTCAGACGACTGTACTAACCACCATGTGGCGCTGTTTCTCAGATGTCGGGACTAATCACCATGTGGTACTGTTTCTCAGATTTCTATGCTAACCACCACATGGTGCTGTTTCTCTGATGACTGTACTAACCACCATGTGGTGCTGTTTCTCTAATGACTGTACTAACCACCACATGGTGCTGTTTCTCAGATGTCTGGACTAATCACTATGTGGTGCTGTTTCTCAGATGACTGTACTAACCACCATGTGTCACTGTTTCTCAGATGTTGACGACTGCGCCAACACCTCGATCAACCCGTGCATCAACAAACAGGTGTGCACGGACGGTGTGAACGCCGTCACGTGCGTCTGTCCGCTCGAGTACACCGGCGGAACCGGAAACAAGTGCGACACGCGTGAGTGACTCTGATATAACTCCCAGCGGCTGTCACCCCGCTTCAGGGCCTCTGTCCACTTGACGCCTTCTTGGGCATTGGTATTCTTATGTCTTGTACTTCTGCTATTAATATTGATATGCTATTGCTTATGGTATGCAGGTATTGCAACACCTGCAGGTATAGCAATACCTCAGGGAGTTTGACGCCCCTGCCCTGCAGAGTTGTAAACCACTGCCTTGTGGTACAGGTTCTTGACAGAACCGAAGGCTAAGGGAGCAAACCCTAAACAGAAAACCATGTCACTGTGGCAGCATTAAGGGCGGTTGATGTATGGAACTCCCAACATCTCCCGACCAGCCACTGCAGGGACAAATAGTTTTGCGCCTGTCTTGACATGTTCTTGCCGGTGTGAAACCTCTATTTGCTCCCCGAGAGAGTGCCGCTGGTAACTTGCAAAAGCCAGCAGCACTTCCAACACTTTTGCAGGCAGCTTTCATGAAATGTTGGAGAGCGGCGGTCAAGTAATGAAAGCAGTCTTTGTCGCATCGCGACTGACAGCATGATGATGATGATTGCTAATATTATAATTAAAATATGATTCCTGTTAGTAGAGCTCGTGTTATTGCTTTCATTTTTGCTATTATTGATGTCATCATTGTCGCAATAATACAAAAATAAGAAAAAGGCATTGTGATAAATGCACCTTATCCCTGCACTTGGACCATCCTCACGCACTTGTTACTTCACGTACCTTACGTCCGCGCCTGTTCATGTATCAAT
>JASIRB010001005.1:0-36364 GCA_030323885.1 Branchipolynoe longqiensis | reverse complement strand
CCCCCCCTCTCTCTCCCCCCCCCTCTGTCCTCCAGCCGCTCTCTCTTACATAACCCCCCCCCCCTCTCTCTCTCCCTCCCTTATAACCGCCTCCGGCCTCTCCTCCGGCCACTCGCCCTCCTGCCTCCACACTCTGCACTCCTCACATCTTGTTCTTTGGCTTTACTCTCCAAGCACCGCACCATGCCTAACGGACGAGGCCGGGGGAGGCGCGCCGCCCGCCGCGAGGCCCAGCGCATATCAGATGCAGGATCGACCGGATCGACTCACTCGTCCGCCTCCTCCTCGCCCCCTCAGGCCGCCCCGCTCCCGCGGACCGCCCCCGGCGACCCCCCCTCGGACTGGGGGCGCACCATGCAAGCCACGCTGCTCGACACGGTCGCGGCTTTGGAGCGCATGACCGCGAGACTCGACGTGATCGACGCCCGGGATGGGCGCGGAGCCGCGCCCCACCACGCCCCCGCCGCGGCCGCCGCGCCCCCGCCGGCGCCGCCCCTGCCGGCAGCTCCGGGGGCCATCCATCCGGACTACCTCCGCTTCACTAGGGGAGGGGCAGCCGCCTCTCACCCCTCGGAGGCGCCGCCTCCACTCCACTACCGCGACGCCCACGCCCACTCTGCCACCTCCGCCGCAGATGCCGTCCGCGAGATCCTCGACTCGGCCGACACGCACAATGCCGGCCGACGCAAAGGTATTTCGCCCCACTATATATTCCCCTGTGATCTCATTGAGCGGGGGGCGGAGAGGAAGGCGGTGAAGCGAGGGGAGGCCACCAAGGACGAGTACTCCCTCGCCCTCCGCATGCTGGAGGTGCACCCCGCCTTCCCCGCCCACTCCCTTCCCGGACTCAGCCACCACGCCCTCACCATACATCGGGACAATCTCGTCCACCCCTGGGCTACCGTCCGCCGTTATTCTGAGACGGTATTTACCTGGATCGCGGACGGTAGGCTCCCCCACGGCTGGCACGACCCCGCCACCATCAACATGCTCCGGATGGAGGCCCTCACCACCCCCGCAGCCCCCCTCTCCACCCCCGCCCGCGCCCACTCCGACCCCCCCCGCCCCGCCCCCAGACCCCTCCTCCCCCCCCGCCCCCAGACCGACACAAGGATCCCATACCTCCGGGAAAGCCACGGCGCCCCCTGCCCCTCCTGGAACCGTGACCCTGCCTCATGCGACCGGGCAGGCGGCGGCGAGTGCCACGGGGAGGGGGCGTCGAGGTATCGACACACGTGCGCATATTGCGCCAACGTGCGCAAATTCCTCACCATGCACTCAGAGGCCGTGTGCAACAGTAAAAGGACCCGAGACCGGGGGGGGTCCGCCCCCGCGGCGGATTTTTAGTCCGCCGCCCCCTCCAGCCCGGCCCGGAGGGACCCAGCCGGCCCCACCCACCCACCCATGCCGACCCACACGCACCCACAACCGACCACCCTCACATCTCACCGCCTCACATCTCGCCGCCTCACATCTCCCCATCCGCCCGGCCCGCCCGCACCACAGGGCGCCCAACCGCTTCCCCTCAGATCTCCCCGCCCCCCCACACACGCCCGCCAGCAGAGCACCCAGCCACTCACGCCACCCCGGGCTTCAAAGCCCTCCCCCCGGCCGCCCCCCGCCGCGGCCCAACAGACCCGCCCTCTCCCGGCCGCCCCGCGCAAAACCGCCACTCCTCTCTCATCTCCGCCGACCACCCGGCTCTCATATCCGCCGACCACCCGGCCACTCCCCGCGGCCTAACCACAGGCCCCGCCGCCCCCCCCACACCCGCTCCAACTGACCGCCCTCGCCCCCCTCCCCAACCCTCCCCCCCTTCCCGCCCCCCCACCCCCTCCCCTGCCGACACAGCTTACCTCACCCTCCTACCCGGCCTCCCCCCTCACCCCGACCCCCCCACACCCCCCCCCTCCCCCACCTCCTTCGCCGCCCCCCTCGACCTCCCCTACCGCTCCTCCTCCCCCATACCCCCACCCCCCACCTCCCCCCCACCTCCCCCCCACCACGACCTAAGCGAGCACATCTCTGACGTCGTACAACCACACATACAGGACACCCTCCCCGCCGCCCCCTCATGCGGCCCCTCCCACACCAATACCGCCCCACCCTCCTCGCCATCTGGCCCCACGCCTCTAAGGAGGTCTGGACCTGCTACCCCACATTCATCCGCGCATACAACGCACTCAGGGAAGCGGGCCTCCCTAATTTTTTGGCCGCCCGCATTCCCCTCCCCTCAGGCCTCCACATCCCCGCCTGGCGTGACCGCCTCCGCGACTACCCCGACCCCGCCCTCCTCGACCTCCTCGAGTTCGGCTTCCCCGCCAACTTCTCCGCCTCTTCCCCCCCCCGCCCAACCTTCACCAACCACCGCGAGGCCCCTGAGCACGCCCCCCATATAGAGGCCTTCATAACCACCGAGCTCGCCCTCGGCGCCCTCGCGGGCCCCTTCACCACCCCCCCCTTCACCCCCTGGACCCAGGTCTCCCCCATGATGACCCGCCCCAAATCCGATCCGGGCAAGAGGCGGGTCATCGTCGACATATCCTTCCCCCCCGGCGCCAGTGTCAACGCCGGCATCCCTCGCCGGGAATACCTCGGGAAGCCCCACTCCTACACCCTCCCCTCCGTCGCCGACCTCGGGCGCCGCCTCACGGGAGAGGGCTCCGGCGCCTACCTCTGGCCCGCCGACATCTCCCGGGCATACCGGCAGCTACGCGCCGACCCCCTCGCCTGCCCTCTATATGGCATAACCCTCAACCAGAGGATATATGTCGACCTCGCCCTCCCCTTCGGCTGCCGCTCCTCGGGCGCCGCATGTGTCCGGGTCACGGCGGCCGTCGCTTGGATCATGAGGCGCGACGGATTCCACACACTCGTTTACGTGGACGACTTTGTCGGGTGCGAGGCCTCCTACCTCAGGGCCTGCCAGGGCTTCGACGCTTTCCTCGCCCTCGCCGCCGCCCTCGGGCTCGACGTGGCCCCCGGGAAGTGCCACCCCCCCGCTGTCCGCCTCACCTGGCTGGGCTTCGCCCTCGACAGCGAGGCCATGACGGTGCGCATCGCACCCGACAAAGTCGACGACCTCGTCGCCTCCTGCGAGGCCCGCCTCACTTCCCCAGCCGTGACCAGACGCGAGCTCCAGAGCCTCCTCGGGCGCTTGAACCACGTGGGCAGCTGTGTGCTCCCCGCCCGGAGGTTCATGAGTCGCCTCCTCGGGGCCCTCCGCCGCTGCGTCGGCTGCGCCTCCCTTACCCTCGACGACGACGCCCTCCGGGACCTGAGGTGGTTCGCCCTCTACGGCCGGGCCTCCAACGGCCTCCACCTCCTCCGCGCCCCGGCAGGGCGCGTCCACGTCATAGAGTGCGACTCCTGCCTCACACGGGCGGGGGGGCCTACTCCGCCACCCACTGCTACGCCCGAGGGTACACCCTCGACTCCCGGGCGCGGTTCCCCGACATTCACGAGTTGGAGGCCGTCAACCTCGTGGTTGCACTGCGCGCCCTCGTCCCGGAGGACGTGGCGGGGGCCACCATCGTCATTAACACCGACAACATGGCCTCCGCCGCCTCCCTCACCTCGGGCCGCGCCCGCGACCCTACCCTCGGGACCTGCGCCCGGAAGCTCTGGCTCCTCGCGGCGACCCGAAGCTTCACCCTCACCATTCTCCACAAGCCCGGGGCCGAGCTGGTCCTCGCCGACGCCCTCAGCCGCGCCCACCTCGACGGACCCTGGGCCGAGGTGGCCCGCGCGGGCGTCGCCCGCCTCGGGCACCGCAGCGTAGCCCCATCACACGACGCATTCCCCTTTAACCCCGGCCTCTGATTCAGGTTTCAGTTCGGCCGAGGTGGAGGATGTCGCCCGCCTACGCCTCGCGTCTCTGGCTCCCTCGACATGGAGGAACCGCCGGCGCCAGGCCCGCGACTACGTCGGGTACTGTGTGGCCCGAGGGCTCGCCCCCCTCGCCCCCACCGACTTCCAGATCGCCGCCTACACCGCCTCCCTCTACGCCCGCGGCCTCGCCCCGGCCTCCGTCAAAAACGCCATCTCCGGGGGCCGGACCTGGACCGGGGCGGCCGGGGGCCCGACCGCCCCCTTCGACTCTGCCCTCGCGAGGGACGTCTCCCGAGGCGGCGAACGCGCCTCCACCCACGCGCCCCGCCAGGCGCCTCCTCTGACGCCCCCGCTGCTCGCCCTCCTCATCGCTCACCTCGCCCTCGCGGGAGACGCCTCCCTCGCCCCTCGCGCCGCCCTCCTCCTCGGGTACTTCGGCATGCTGCGGCAGTCCAACCTGCTGTCGCCGAGTCCCGAGGGCTGGGGGGGCCCTCACACCATCACCCGCGGCGACGTCGCTCCCGCCCCCGGCGGCCTCCGGGTCACGATCAGGACGTCCAAAACCATATCCGCGCCCTCGGGCGCCGTCGCCCTCTTCGTTCCTGCCTGCCCGAGGCCGGGCCTCTGCCCCCTCGCCGCCTGGAACGCGGCGACTCGGCAGAGCCCCGCGCCTCCCGGCGCTCCGGCCTTCATCATGCCCTCGGGGCGGCCCCTCGACCCTCGCACACTCACCGCCCTCATGTGAGGCGCCCTTCACGCCCGAGGTGTCCGGGGGGCTGACCCTTTCACCCTCCACAGCCTCCGCCGGGGCGCCGCCCAGGCCTGCCATGCCGCCGGGGTCGACATCTCCGACATCATGGCCCAGGGCACCTGGACCTCTGAGGCGGTCCACGCGTATGTGCCCCGCCTCGCCCCCTCGGCGGCCCCTCGCGCCCTCTCCTCCATCTTGGTTGAGGGCTCCTCGGGCCCACCTACCAACCACTGACATTGACACTGAAATTATTATCATGAGCATGCATTTGACATTACATTGATTACCTATTGATCCTCATTTTGATCTATTGTACCACCACTATGTTCATGATACCCTCGGGCACTTAATGAATAAACTGCCCTCTTTTTTCCACTTCCGCTTTCTCGTCCTTCCTTGCCGCGCATCGGTCGTAATGCTCGCATTGCGGTTGATGCGAGGCGAGGGAGGACCCCCCCCCCTCTCTCTCTCCCCCCCCCTCTGTCCTCCAGTCCTTCCTCACCTAACCCCCCCCCCCCTCCTTTTCCCTTATAACCGCCTCCAGCTCTCTCCTCCTGTCACTCGCCCTCCTGCCTCCACACTCTGCACTCCTCACATCTTTTTCCCCACCCACCATCCCTATACACCAACTCTCCACTCTCCGGTTGAGGGCTCCTCGGGCCCACCTACCAACCACTGACATTGACACTGACATTATTATCATGAGCATGCATTTGACATTACATTGATTACCTATTGATCCTCATTTTGATCTATTGTACCACCACTATGTTCATGATACCCTCGGGCACTTAATGAATAAACTGCCCTCTTTTTCCACTTCCGCTTTCTCGTCCTTCCTTGCCGCGCATCACATATTTATCCATACCATAACATATTTATCTGTACCGTAACATATTTATCGGTACCAACACCTCACATACCTTAACGTATTTCAATGTAGTTTAACGTACTTACACCACGTTTGACCCATGTTAGCCTCCACTATGTTCACCTATGTTCAACTACATCCACTAACGTGTATGTGACCGAGGCGTAACTCTGGTGTGTTCTGGTACCTTGTGTCTACAGGGTGGTTAGTGGCTTGTGTACTGGAGGTGGACAATTGAGTCTCTGGTCAAGCAGTGGCTCAGAGTGCCATTCAAACCAGTTACTGTGACCAGTGATGTAGATTAGGGCATGTTACAGACTTGGAAAGTAACTCAATGCTATTACTTACATTCATTGTTAAAGTCTTTGCGTATAGTGCTTGACATGTGTAACTCCAACCGTAACCATCTCCGTGTGATCCTACATAACTATTAATAATATCAGGCAAAGTAACAGAAGACAAGTTGAGAACAAGACAAATTTAATCGTGTAACTAACATCACAAGGTTATTATATAATCATCATTAATTATATAAATCATCAATTATAATCATCAATTACGTCACATATGTGTGACAAATCAATCAAGCGGATAATGACTAAGTAGTTATCAGAAGAAGAGTAATCAATAACATGTAACAGCAAATAGATAATATATATCTGTAGGATCGGCATAATTCAGCTTAAAGAAGAGTCCGTCATGTGTACACAACATATCAAGAATAAGAGATGAGTAGTACGTATCAGGCATCAAATGATCAATAACATATATAACAGAAAAGGCAAGTGAGATCTCGTTAAAGATCGGTCTTAGTCAGGCTCAGGCAGTCGTGCGTCAGGCACGGGATAAGCGAGGGAGGCTGGCTCCCGACATAGTAAGCAGTGGTGAGTGCTCGACCGGATGAGGCCGGTAATCTGTAGCATAAGTACAAGATAGGTACAAGAAGAATATATATGGCCTAGATAAGTACAAGAAGAATATATATATCAAGAAACAATGAACAGCATTAGCACTTAACCCAAAAGTGACGAAAGTGCTGATGGGACTCGGGAAAGCGGCTCAGGGGTCAAGTAGGAGTTCACCGCTGCACTCCGCCATGAGCCCGCCTCCTTCAGGTCAGAGAGCGGATACATTAGCTAGTAACGAAGCCTGAGCCGCTCCTCTTCTGAGGCTGTGTAGTGTCAGGGACCTGTGAGGTTGGAGTAGAGCGGCAACAGCATGGGAAAGGACTCGGGCTAGGGTCCTTGCGGAGAGAAACTCTCCTGACGGAAGGAGAAAAGCCGGGGAGCCTGGCTGGGGGAGGACCGAACTAGCATACCCAATCCTAGCCATGAAACGGGTGGCTGGCCTAACACATTTGGCGACATGCTGCAGCTTCCCTGCCAAGCTTTGAATCTGTTTCCTTGGTACGCCAACATTTACTGAGGCAGAACTAGAAGTAAACAGAGAACTAGTATTCAGAACAGCGGGCATAACCTGGGCTGGCGGGACTGCGGCGGCAATTGAACCGGGTATAGCGGAGGTGGGGTGTGTTGTGAGCGTAGAAAAGGGGTGGGGCCAGGACACCACTGCGCCGGTACCGGCACGCCAAAGAGGGCCGGGCTCTGACTTATAGGGGCCGAGGCGGCAGCTGGCTGCTCAGAACTAGCCTTCCTATCGTTAAATGCTCTCTTCTTTAAACAGTCTTGTTCTTTATGCCAGTGGATACGTCTTAAGCGGTTTGCATGCCACCCACAGTTGTGTATGAATCTTGCAGGAAGAGTGCCATGAGCAGCTGAGAAACCGCAATCCCTCCCCCAATTCCAGAGCATACAGGGTTTCCCATCCGTCTCCTTATTGTAGTCGTTTTTCATGTTGATTGGGGGAGGAGCCGTACTTGAACTTTGCTGGGGGTCAGCGGGGCTTTGATATACCGAGGCAACTTTCTGCGTAAAGGGCTGGAAAGTGTAGTGGGGCTGCGAATGGGGAGCTGACTTCCCTGCTGCTGTACAGAGCTCACGCTGTAAGTCTCTGCCTGATCTTCCCACCCATTCGGAAAGCGACCAGACGCAATAAGGTTAAACACCTTTTCCGACCACCTTCGGCATAGCGGCCAGTCCCACATGTTCGCCATATGAGCCAAGTCCTCCTCATGTCCTCCGAATGTACTTCCCCCAAGTGGGCGGGAGGGCAGGGTGAGCAGCCAGCGACTTTAGGGCTTCAAAATACTCTGGCCAGGTGGCCACCCCCATACCAATCGGTTTACAGGCATCTCCTCTCATAATAAACAAATTCAGTAAGAAAACTGTGCCTTTCGGTTTCTTGAGCGCCTTTGAGGAGTCTAACAACAGGTCTGCAATGACTGCTGATGCTTGCTGTGCTCTCGCCTCCTGTGACGGGAGTGTGGGGTCAGACGCCACCGGCGCCACTGGCTCCAACACCTTTGCTAGATAGTAGCGATAGCCTGGCGGGGGAGGCTGGAATGTAGCGACGGCCGGCTGCTCGATGAAAACCTGAGGTTCGTCTACCTGTGACTGTTGAGCTGGCGCCGGCATTGTGACCGCTGGAGGGCATACATAACCAATGAGGGGGGCCGGGTCACCGCTGACACCGGTGCTCCTTGTGGCTTTTGCACTGCCAAAACGCACTCGAGAGCATTCACTGGAGCTGACAAATCCTTAGAAACTTGAAGCGCCTACCTTTGCAGCTCTAAGACTGTAGCCAAGTCTCCCGTAGTAGCATTGACAGGCGAGGAAAGTGAAGGAATGGGCGGGGACGCCCATGCTTGGTGAAGTGGTGCATGTGAGGCGAGCTTCCAGGCCACTGCGAAGTGAAGCACGGCGTAGCTGGGGGCGGAGCGGCAGCCTCCCTAGGCGTTTCGCCGGCGTCATGGCTAGTACCCGAGGTAGTGAGAGAGTAGGGAGAAGTTACCCGGGCCAGTGTCAGGCGAGAAGTGAGTAGTGGGCGGGGCAGAGATCAGGCGTGGCGTTTTCATTCTTTGCCTCGTGCGCGAATTAACCATGTTGCCTACCCAACATAGGTAATTTTAAAATATGTCTGAACTTATATACACAAGGTTTGTCCTTTGTCACCTTGACAACACGTTCTTGCTGATGGCAACTTGATATTGTCATGTTGCTGCCTAGATGACTAATTGACCAGATCAAAATGAACTATGGTTATATCAGCAGCCATACTCACCATACATGTGCACCATCTCACAAGGATTTTAATTTGTTAGATATTTGAACTGAAAGCATACACAATTATTGTTGGTATATACACCGAAATGGTGGTCACAGGTTTTACATAGCCATGTTTGTTTGTTTGTTGTTTTAGATCCTAGCAACATCTAAGCTAATATCAGGACATGTACCGACTTATGATAGTACGTACTCATGGCAACTTTTATAGTGCTGCCCCATTGGGAAATCAGGCCACCGGCACCATGACCTGATATCCCACTCAGCCACATTATCCTGGCACTGAGCTAATCAGTCATTGCCCTATCCTAATAATGCTGAGCACCAGGCTAGGAAGCGACAAGTATCAATTTGATAAGTAATTGGTTTGACTCAACCGGGAACCTACCTCCAGATCTCCCGTACGCGAAGCCTGCGCTCTACCGATTAGGCCACTGCGCCCAGTGCATAGCACTGTTCAAGTGCGCAGAATAGTTATTTATAAGTGCACTAAGCTGCACTACATTCTGTTAGAACCGAGAGTCGCGTAGAGCTGGGCAAACTAACCGGTAACACATACTTAATGGAGCGTGGCAGCAGCTAAGTGGGTCATGCAGCATCAACTCTTGTACGCGTCTTCATTTAGAAAATTATAAACTTTCCTCGCATGCAGTTTAAAGATAGGTGGACCTAGAAGACTGAGAGATGAAGAGTCTTTAACCACCAGGCTGACACTACTGCGACACACTGCAGCTGGGACAGTCGGCAGGTGTATACACGATTCCAGATAGCAGCTTTCATCAGGGAGCCGAGATGGTCAAGATCCAACTCTGGAATGCCAGAAGTGATTGTTCGAGTACTATTCTAGGCATTTTTAATTTGTTTTTTTTCTGTGCTGAATTGATTTACCCCACTCATAACAGATCAGTGTGTTAATACTTGTTTTCACCAATGGGCAGCACTAGTCCAATTTGGTTCAAGGCTTTGGAATTTAGTTTTAATTTAGGGGATGTAGGCATATAGGCACGATGTTCCATTTGTTTGCAACATAACCTTGACACTGATGTCGTGACCAGGATTCTCTGGGTATGGTTAGGGTACTATCCCCGAAATGGCAGATTTGAGGCTCCTGCCAACCCCAAACATCACCATTCTCCCAACCCCAAACATCACCCTCTTTCCAACCCCAAACATCACCCTCCTGCCAACCCCAAACATCACCCTCTTCCCAACCCCAAACATCACCCTCCTCCCAACCCCAAACATCACCTTCCTCCCAACCCCAAACATCACCCTCTCCCAACCCCAAACATCACCCTCCTCCCAACCCCAAACATCACCCTTCTCCCAACCCCAAACCTCACCGTCCTCACAACCCCAAACATCACCCTCCTTGCAACCCCAAACATCACCCTCTTCCAACCCCAAACATCACCCTCTTCCAATCCCAAACATCACCCTCTCCCAACCCCAAACATCACCCACTTCCCAACCCAGCAGTCACTCTCCTCCCAACCCCCAAAATAAATTACCTCCCAACCCCAAATCCAAAAGGGCGTCTAACCTTGTAAATAATGACAAATGCGGTCTCACTTTTTGTATATATATTTTTTTTATTGAGGGTGTATTTACACTGTCCATAGCATATAAGCCCGGGTACCCATGCTTGTTTTCAATTATGGCCAGTTGTAGTGTTGGTGTTATCTTACCACACAGTGGCCGCTGCTAAGGTATTTGATTGCCTGCATTTCAGTAGCAGATAGATAATTGGTTGGTATGGTTAATAGCCTATGTTAGTTTTTTTTTATCTTCTTGGTATATATGTATTTATTTTTTATACTCTTATTACTAGACTAGCCTACTCCTATTTACATATCATAGGCTTGTACGTAGCTGTGTGGTGTGTTATCTGGCTACTTTTGGCATGGTTACCTTCCATTGGGTGTCCCGCTGGTGGGCCGTGACATATCACATGCCCCTTTGCAGTGCAGCTTATTGGGCGTTTCCTAGCCATATTTTGCACAGATATTTTTTGTAAGTTTTTAGGTCAGGGCATTGCACATGTTTGGGCATTCCACACCTTGGCAGCCATTTCCAGCGTGATTCTCTCATGAGCTTTTATTTGGCTTCTGGTCTGCTTTAGTAGTGGCGCATTATTTGCTCTAGTAGCCCTTTGTGGTTTTGTCAGAAGTTTAATGTTTTTACTTTCTCACTTTCAATTTAAATCAAATTCACGAAACCAACGCGAAGAAAAACTTTCAATGGAAAAACGGACAACCGTGTAATGACCGTCGACAACAATTAGCCATATCAGCCGACACCGGGTGGCGCCCCCTGTTGGGGTAGGGAACGTAACTGTTGCTGGACCTGGAGGCGGACTGAGGGATGGTTGGTTATTGGGGTTTTACGTCCTTGCAACAGCTAAGGTCATATCAGGATGGGTACCGACTTGTGGCATGAACACTCATGGTGACTTTATAGTGCTGCCCTACTGGGAGACCAGGCCACCAACACCATGACCCAATATCCGACTCGGTCACATTATCCTGACACTGAACCAACCAGCCTCACCATATCCAAATAATGCCAAGCACTTGGCTAGGTAACGACAAGTATCAATTTGATATGTGATTGGTTTGACTCGACCAGGAACCAAACTCCTGATCTTCCGCATGTGTGCCCCACGCTCTGGCGATTAGGCCTACACATCCGGAGAGGGACTGACGGGGGGGGGGGGGGTGCGCATACAGCCTGCATGTACCAGCCCGCAGTCACCCCGCCCCCTGCCGGTGTAGCAGGAAATGGCAAACCCTGTAAATCGTAAACCCCCACTTGTCATTTCCTAGGAAATTGCAAAACCCCATGCCAAAAATGGGCATGGGGGGTTTGCAATTTCCTAGGAAATCACATATCCCCCTGGAAATCGCAAACCCCTCATGTTTGGCAGTCTTTATCTGAATGAAAACATCTTTGTGATAGTCCAGTTCGTAATTCACACTGCACATGCACTGACAACGGCCTTTATTCACAGATGTCGCCACTGTGGCCATTCTAAAGGCCAGGTAAAGAGTAGTCGGGTTTTCCACTAGGCGGCAACCTCTGTTGAAACAAAGGCCAGGGGACCAGGCTAGGTAAATAGGTGCAGCAATCTTCTGGCATTATCATTAATTTTCATGATCGACAATATAAACAATGTCATTAGCAAAATGCCTTTTTAGTTTCAACTTCAGTCACTGCATGCAGTAAATATAACCAATATTAATATTCCAAATTCTTATTCTGCATGCACCAAATATCTCAATGAACCCTTATTTACTAGTGTGTTACTTGAATATTGCCGTTCTCTGTGGCAGTGTGGTTAGAGTGTCTGACATTTTTCTAGGTCGCATGCCTCATCTGAGGGTCGGCGGTTCTATTCCCCATGCCGCACCTCTGCCAATTTGGATTTCCACCACTGTGTATAACTTACAGCATCATCAAAGGCCGATTACTCTCATACCATGTCTATGTGATGTGGGAGGTTAGAAATCCCTTGGGTTGGTAAAAGTGTAGGCCTGGGCTTTCTATCGACAAACTGGCCACAGCAGGAGTGTCCACATCGCGGCCCTGGGCATCAGCTATCTGATTGCAAATACTGCTACCACCATCCACCACCGAGAGCATGTCCCATGAATAAAGTTCATACCTCTGCTCGAAAATCCCTTGAGATAACTGGTGGAAGGACACAATGAAGAAGAAGTTGAATATTACAAAATGCTACAAAGCATGGGGGGTTTGCGATTCCCAGGGGGGTTTGTGATTTCCTAGGAAAGTGCACACCCCCGGGTGTCCAATTTCCAGGGGTTTGCGATTTCCTGCTACACCGGCCTTCTTCCCGGCCACTTCGGCATGAGCAGGCCGGTACAACTTTCCCGGAATGACAGTAGAGCAGCACCACCACCCACACACGGATATAACAGAAAGGTTGGCGTTCAACAGCATGCCAGGTTTGTTTAATGTAGCGACGCCTATAGAGCAGAGAGCATCACCAGAATACATTCTCATTTCCTACAAACTCAACCCGGGAAGTTGTTATCCATCTTCTTTCATTCCTCATCATGTTCTCTTTTCTTTCTTTGTTGTTTTACATCCTAGCAACATGTCAAGTTCTACCAGGATGGGGGTTGACTTGCCAGGTCCGCGATCATGGCAACTTTCTAGTGCTGCCCCACTGGGAGACCAGGCTGCCAGCACCAGTACTCAATATCCCCCACAGTCACATTATCTGAATACTGTGCTAACCAATCCTTGTGCAATCCTATTAATGTCCTGTTCCAGGCTAGATAGTGACACGTATCGATGTTGTAGGTCATTGGTTTGACACATTGGTTGAACCCAACCAGGATTGGAACTCACCATCAGACGATATTTTCAGTCCGTGTACACGATATATGTGGAAACCAGACCATATGATGTCATGGCTGATGGCATGATATCAAAACAAAAATGATTAGGTCAGAACAGACGACATTAGGTCAACACAATCCATATTAGGACAGAGCGGACCACATGAGGTCAAAACAGACCACATTCGATCAGTGCAGACGACATTATGTTTGAAAAGAGGACAATATATCAGAACAGATGGCATTAATTCGGAGTAAACTATATTATGTCAGCTCAGTGGTATTTGGGTAGTTTAGAATATATTACATGAGAGCAGACATTCGAGTTTGGATCCCCCTGATCTTCCAAAACAGGAGATGGACGCTCAACTCATTCAGCCATCCCGTCTGGTGCAGACGAAACAAGGTCAGAGCAGACGATATTACAGACTACGGAGGAAACATTAAAGAATACAGAGGAAACAAAGCCAGAGCAAACGACATTAAAGACTACAGAGGAGACAAAGTCAGAACAGATGACATTTAAAGACTACACAGGAAACAAGGTCAGAACAGACAACATTAAAGACTACAGAGGAAACAAGGTCAGAGCAAATGATATTAAGTGAGAGCAGACAAAACTAGTTCAGAACATACGAAACAAGGTCAGAGCAGACAATATTAGGTGAGAGCAGACAAAACTAACTCAGACTAGACAATATTACGTCAGATCAGACGATGCTAGATCAAACCATGTTAGTTCAGAGCAAACGAAACTAGGTCAGACATTACATTAGAGCAGACTTGAACATACCATATTAGGTCGAAGTAGGCACCATAAATCGAGAGTAAACTACATTAATTAGAGCAGACGGCATTAGCTGACAGCTGACTTCAGAACACACATTAGGTCAGGGCAGACGACAAGTTGTTTGCTGTAGAGCAAGGAGCGCCCTCTGTACACAGACGCTGTGTGTGCCAAGTGCAGTCAGCCATTCCGGCTGTGCCGCACTGCCCCGCGCACACTGTAGGTCCTCGTACTAACAACTCGCCGACCACAGCTGAGGGCACACAGCGATGCGCTTTTAGCTGGTTGTTGGAGTTTTACGTCCTTGCAACATCTAAGCTCATATCAGGATGGGTACTGGCTTGTCACAGTGCACACTCATGGCAACTTTATAGTACTGCCCCACTATGAAATCAGGCCGCTGGCACCACGGCCCGATATCACATTCAGTCACATTATCCTAACACTGAGCTAAGTCAGTCCTTGCCCTATCCTAATAATGCGGAATGCCAGGCTAGGAAGTGACAAGTATCAATTTTGTAAGTCATTCGTTTGACTTGACTGAGAACGGAACTCCCGATCTCCCACACGCGAGGCCCACGCTCTACTGATTAGGCTGCTGGCGGTCCGCTTTTACCTGAAAGTTGCAATCCCATCTCCGTCAACTGCCCGCGTCTGAACCAAGAAGCAAACGACGGTTATAATTGTTGATGTTGGTTGTTTGGGTCTTCCATCCTGGCAACATCACAGGTCACATCAGGATGTGTAACAATTTGTAGCAGTGCGCACACATGGTGACTTTCCACTGATGCTCCATTGGAAGACAAGGCTACTGTCACCACCTTTTCTAAATCAAAACACTGACACAATGATACAATATCCCATTCAGTCCTGATCCTGAGCAAATCAGTCTTAGCTCAGCCCATCCTACTTTTCCTGAGTGCCAGATAAACTACCAGAAATGAGTGTGAACAAACTGGCAATATAACTTTCTTGCGATGAAGTGAAATAGCAACAGATAAATAGACAAACAAGGGTTAATCATTGTTGTGTAGTTGTTGTTCTCAGTTCGCGTGGAGCGGCTCCAGGTGCCTACAGAGAAGGAGGCACCTGGGAGGGATTGGGACATCTCGAAGCTGATCTACCGGGAAATCGGCACATGTCGGAGCTTGGCACCGGGCCAACGGACCGATATGCTGCTGGAGGGAGTATGGTGGAGGAGGCAGGAGGTTCCGGGAGGAGGCACGGGGGGCGTGGGAGGAGGGGTAGGCTGGAGTATGGGATGGGGCGGGAGGAGGAGGTTGGAGGGTGGAGGAGGATGGAGGTAGGAGGAGAGTGTGAGGGGGCGGAAGGAGGGAGGCGGGGAGCGGGAGGGATGCGGTGGGAGGGAGGCGGTGGGAGGGAGGTTGTCGGAGGGAGGAGGAAGGATGGAGGAGGGAGGAGGTGGGAGGGAGGAGGCGGGAGGGAGGAGGGCGGAGGGAGGCGGTGGGAGGGAGGAAGAGGGAGGAGAGGAGTCAGCAGAGGAAAAGGGAGGACGGGACCGGGATGGAGCGGCATGGAGCGAGAGGGAGGAGGTGGGAGGAGGTGGGAGGGAGGAGGTGAGACGGACATAGAAGCGCCCTCAAGTGGCAATACCGGTAAACAGAACCAGCATGCAAATATACCGTGGAGGCAATAGCCGATTTCCACGAACAACCCGCCATCTGTTGTCAGTTTGGAAAAACTAGCCTTATGGGTAGCAGCTTGATAGTGATATATGCATCACATTCTGAAGAAAAAGTAGTATTGGTTATAGACGATCCCTACCAACCCGCCATCTGTAGTCAGTGGGAACAACTAGTATTATGGGTAGCAGCTCGAAATGGACTATGTTCTGGGGGAAAAGGTGTTAGAGGTTATAGAAGATATCCATCACCAACTCAACCTCTGTTTGGAGTTGGACTATTCAATGCTGTGGGAAGCAGTTCCCTGCAATATTTACCGTGGAACATGTCGCATAGAGGAATTCCACCACCAACAGGCTCTGGGGCCATATGCAGGAGTCAGTGTTAGTGGGGTTTGGTGTTAGAGCCTGTTACCGTTTAGCTATCACCGAAGTCGGGACCTGTGTCAAGTTGTATGCAGGAGCGCGTAACACTTTCATTATAGCTAAACGTGAAGTTATTTATAGATTTGGGAAATCCCTCTGCATTTGTAGTCATATATTAGGCTCAAATCTATTGAATGCGATCATATTTAACAGAATTACATACGCAATAAGTGAAATCTGATGAAATTAACCCTAAATTCGAAGCAATATTAACGCTGCTGCCGTAACGGCGGCGATATTAATATTTATATTTTCGAATCAACGAGCGTAAAGTAAACAAATCGCTAATACATTGCCGCCAATGCGTCGACGTCGGCCAGTATGGATGTCGACGTCGAAGCGGCGGTGGGGACGGCGGCGATTTGTTTACTTTACGTTCGTATATTCGAAAATATAACTATTAATATCGCCGCCATCACGGCGGCAGCATTAATATTGCTTCGAATTTAGGGTTAATTTCCTGAAATTTCACTTATTGCGTATGTAATTCTGTCAAATATGATCGCATTGAATAGATTTGGGCCCAATCGGTGCCTAACACCAACCTTAAACCACCTATGGATCAGGGTTACCCTACCCTCGTTTAAGGTTTTGGTGTTAGGCCTATCACTGACTCGTGCATACCGACTTTTCGGCGCTAAACCAGAAATCCCGTCTAAACGCGTTTTGGCTCGCTAACACCGCGTCCTGCATATGCCCCCTGATGTTAACTAATGTGGTGGGTAAAATCTCAACGTGTTGCATGCTCTGTGGAAGAGCTTATGATAGAAGATTTCCAGTACTGCCGCACATATGATAAGTAAGGACAGAACTGATGCTGTGGGTAGAAGTTCACTGCATGTTTGACATGGAAACGGTCTATGTAAAGAGCTGCCAGAGAGATGCGACCTAGCACTTTGTCTCAAAGCGGACCTCTCACGTGACGAGAGACTGTTCCTGGTCGGACCTCTCATGTCACGAAAGAATGGTGGTTCCTGGTCGGACATATTACCAGACGAGAGAGTGCTGGTTCCCGGTTGGACCTCTCACGTGACGAGAGGCTGCTGGTTCCCGGTCAGACCTCTCATGTGATGAAATACTGCTGGTTCCCCGTCGGACTTGTCACGTGACGAAAGACTCCTGGTTCCTGGTCGGACCTCTCACGTGATGAAAGACTGCTGGTTCCCGATCGGACCTCTCACATGACGAAATACTGCTGGTTCCCATTTGGACCTCTCATGTGACGAGAGACTGGTGGTTCCCGGTCAGACATCTCACGTGACGAGAGACTGCTGGTTCCTGGTCGGACCTCTCACATGATGAAAGACTGCTGGTTCCCCATCGGACCTTTCACGTGACGAGAGACTCCTGCTTCCCGGTTGGACCTATCATGTGACGAAAGACTGCTGGTTCCCGTTCGGACCTCTCATATTACGAAATACTGTTGGTTGGTTGCCGGTTGTATCTCTGGGATATACCGGAAGTAGGCTGCTTCAGTCATGCACACAGAATTAGTGTTTGTCGACAGTGTGCAACTTTAATGATAACCACCAGCTTTCTTGAAATCAAGAAAACCAGCTATTGTAAGCTCACCTCTGTCTGTGCTAATCAACAATTCATCCATTAATGAGGCAAGTACCTTAGTCATTGACCTTTCTTTTCTGAAGCCATTTTGTTGGTGGGTGGCTAAATAGTTAGTGTCCTCAAGAAATGTTTTTACTTGGTCGTGAATTATCTGTTCAATTATTCTGCCAGGGAGAGGTAGTATGGATGTTGGTCGCAGTTCATTACAGGACTTTGGGTTACCTACCTTGGGTATAGGGGTAACTGTTGCTCTCTTCCACTTTTCTGGGAAAATTCCAGTAGTAATTATGAGGTTGTATAGGTATGTAAATTCATCTATTAAAGCCTTGATGGTGCCCTTGATAAAGGTTGAACTGATGTCCTTCATGCCTGAAGGTTTGAATGGTGATAGATTTTGTACTTTGGTAAGGATCTTCTCTTTTGTTGTTTCTATGAGATCATATCTATGTTGGTTAACTAGAACCTTATAGTTTTCCTGGACATCATCTTTTGGTTGACATTTTTGGGCTAGCTTAGCTCCTATATCAACAAAGTATTTGTTGATCTCTTCTGCTAGTTGAATATCAGGTATTGTTAAAACCCCCACCAATCAATCAATATCATTATTATTGATCACTCAGGCAAGGGATCACATAAAGATGTAGCGGTGTGTATATTGAGGGCATCAGGGAGCTTAGATACCCTAGGGGGTGTGTGTGTTTGTTGTTTTACATCCTAACAACATCTAAGGTCATATCAGGAGGGGTACCGACTTGTGACAGTGCGCACTCATGGTGACTTAATAGTGCTGTCCCACTGGCAAACCAGGCCACCGTCACCATGACCTGATATCCAACTCAGTCACATTATCCTGACACTGAGCCAACCAGTCCCTGCCCTATCCTATTATGCCGAGCGCCTGGCTAGGAAGCAACAAGTATCAATTTTTAAGTCATTGCTTTGACTCGACCAGGGTTCAAACCCACGACCCAACGACCTACCAGTACAGGAGACGGACGCTCTAACTCATTCGGCCTAGTGATTACCGGAGAAATTTGAGTTCGAGCCCCAGCTCTCGGCGTAATTTTACCTTTGTTTGCAACACCCCACAATCCTGGTGCCATGCCCAGGGCCCTCCACAAGCGAAATAGCGAATGGTAGACAGGAAGTGTGAACACTTATTTGTCTCTCATTTTTGCTTGAGTGCAAGTAAATATGCAAAACAAGGAATAATTAGTAGCATGTGGTGAATAAGGGGTCAAATTTCCCTGGATCATCAGCCCATGCTTTGACTCAGCATCAATAATATTTTGTGGGAGCCTGTTCCATATATTTATGATCCAGTTTGAGAAACTGTGTTGCCTTAACTTTGAAATGGCTCTGGGTTTTACTAGTTTGAGAGTATGGCCCCCGACTGCCTTCTCTTTTATTCAAGGTGAAAAATTGGTTCATATCTATTTGATCAAAACCTTTCATAATTTTAAAGACTTCAATTATGTCAATTCATTTCCTTCTGAATGTCCATAGCTGTGTTCAACTTACAACGACATCTCTTGAAGATTGATACTGCCTATCATGGATAAGTCTGAATAGACTTGTTTTCACCATGAGACAAGCTGCACTGTGAGGCATAAAACATGATTCGTTCAAGTACATGGAAATGTCCTGATATAACCTTATATGTTGCTAAGATGTAAAACTCCAAAGACCAACATGTAAATTGTATATGTGAATGTTATAGTCTAAGCATGTAAATTGTATATGTGAATGTTATAGTCTAAGCATTAAGCAACTTGTTGATGGAAACACAAGACTTGAAGGCTAGTGTTTGTAACACCTTATCAGGAAGCACCAAGATAGACAGATAAACATCGGTACATTTACTACATCAGAGAGCCTAAACAGTGTAATGGCTAACACGCTCGCCCCAGATGGGTGGACTTGGGGGTTCGAGTCCCACTGTGGGCACGATGTTTCTGTGCCATTAGTGGGTGCTTTAAAGTCAACCAGTGGTCCACAACTGGTTTGTCAAATCCTGTGGAATGTGCTGTCCTGTATGTTGGAAAGTGCATATAAAAGACCCCTTGCTTCTAATCGGAAAGAGTCCGTAGCAGGTATCTTTCAAAGCAATATGTCAGACTGACAATATGTCCAATAGCTGATCATAATATGAAAATCAATGTGCTCTAGAGGCTTCGTTAATAAAACAAGCTGTATTTGCGCTTTGACAACCGGAAGTGGACTAGAGTTCGGCATGGCGTCTTCTAGTTATAATGAGGTGAAATGCTGTAAGTATTGTTTTTTTTGGCCAGCTTATTCAGTTTGGCCCGCTGCCTGTGTTGGAGAGTGTACCCATATGAGCAAGTGCGTGGAGAGTGAGTCGGCTCCATGTTGGCAGCAGGATGGACAGGCTCTACTCAGAATTCCTCAGTCGACAGTTGCTCCCATCACCAAGCCGCGGCCTTCAGACGCAGGTTTATCAACACACACCAGGGCTGTCTTCAGGGTCCATCTCGGAGGCGCCTCAGAGATGGCCCTGATGTCATGCTATTCTGATTGGCAAAAGCAGTTGGTTGTCTCAAAAATGGCCACCACCCATAGGTGGCGGCCATTTGCAAGGGAAAGCTGCGCTGTAATTGGCTGAAACCACTGAATACGGCGGCCATTTTCGAGGCGCTTTTTGTCTCCTATCTAAAAAGGGAGGCGTCTCCAAGATGTCTCCGAGACGTACCCTGAATGCAAATAGGGGAAAAAGCATCCCGGAGACGTCTCCGTGGTGCCTCCGAGATGTACCCTGAACGCAGCCCTGGTGTGTGACGTTTTGCACAACAACTCCCAACCGGACGCAGTGGTCGAATCGGTAGAGCGTAGGCCTCAGGAGCTCAATTCTCGGTCGGGCAGCAATATGACTGAGTGGGATATCAGGTCATGGTGCTGCAGCCTGGTTTCCCAGTGGGGCAGCACTATAAAGTCACCATGAGTGTGCACTGTCACAATTCGGTACCCTCCCTGATACGACCATATATATATTGTTGCCAGGACGTAACACTCCAATAACCAACTAATCAACCACTGCTGACTGTGAATGGCAAACGGGCCATGGACGACCCGAGTGTAAAAAGGATGTCACACTCCGACGTAAGAGCCAATGTAAGCCTGGCGCAGGTGACTTTTTGTCATTACGTTGAGGTATGTTGGATTATGTTATGATGACGTTAGAATGATGTCAGACTGACATCGAGCTATGTCACGTTACGTCTTGTTACGTCGGCGCGCGTCAAGGTTTTCACCATGTCCAAAACTTTTGACGTAGCTCGACATGATGCTCTGACATTCGGGTGACGTCACACTCATGTTACGCCAATGTTAGAGGTGCGGAGGGATGCGTCGGCTACGTTAGATCAACTGTGGTTGTATGGTTGTTGTTTGTTGGTTGATTGTTGGGTGGTTGTTGGTTGGTTGTTGGTTGGTTGTGGATTGGTTGTTGGTTGGTTGGTTGTTGGTTGGTTGTTGGTTGGTTGGTTGTTGGTTGGTTGATTGGTTGTTGGTTGGTTGATTGGTTGTTGGTTGGTTGTTGGTTGGTTGTTGGTTGGTTGTTGGTTGGTTGTGGATTGGTTGTTGGTTGGTTGTTGGTTGGTTATTGGTTAGTTGTGGATTGGTTGTTGGTTGGTTGGCTGTTGGTTGGTTAGTTGGTTGTTGGTTGGTTGTTGGTTGGTTAGTTGTTGGGTGGTTGTTGGGTGGTTGTAGATCGGTGGTTCTTTGGTTGGTTATTGGTTGATTGTTGGTTAGTTGTGGATTGGTTGTTGGTTGGTTGGCGGTTGGTTTGTGGTTGGTTGGTTGTTGGTTGGTAGGTGGTTGGTTGGTGGTTGGTTGGTTGTTGGTTGTTGGATGGTTGGTTGGTGGCTGGTTGTTGGCTGGTTGTGGATTGGTTGTTGGTTGGTTGTTGGTTGGTTGTTGGTTGGTTGTGGGTTGGTTGTTGGTTGGTTGTTGGTTGTTTGTTTGGTTATTTGGTTGTTGGTTGTGTGTTGATTGGTTGTTGATTGGTTATTGATTGGTTGGTTGTTGGTTAGGTGTGGATTGGTTGTTGGTTGGTTGTTGGGTGTTTGGTTGTTTGGTTGTTGGTTGAGTGTTGGTTGGTTGTGGATTGGTTGTTGGTTGGCTGTTGGTTGGTTTGTTGTTGGTTGATTGGTTGGTTGTGGATTGGTTGTTGGTTGTTTTGTTGTTTGGTTGTTTGGTGGTTTGAGTGTTTGATTGTTTGGTTGTTTGGTTTGTTGTTGTGTTGTTTTGTTGTTTTGTTGATTTGTTGTTTTGTTGTTTTGTTGTTTGTGTTGTTTGGTTGTTTGGTTGTTGGTTGTTGGTTGTTGGTTGTTGGTTGGTTGGTTGGTTGTTGGTTGGTTGTTGGTTGGCACAACGCTATACCGACGTTTTGACCACGTCGGCTATGCTGCGGTGTTGTCCAACTTGGGCACGTATTCATGTCAGGAATTTTGATACATTTCACGTTGTCCCTACGCTGATGTCGTTACATCGCAGTGTGACAGGGCCTTTAGCGAGGTGAATTCCCGGGGATACATTCGCATCTCTACCATGTTTGCAGATGGACTGCTTGTTATTGGGTTTTGGGTAGTTCTTTTCCAAATTACCATTGTAGATATTTATAGAACTATATCAATTCAGAGTTAGTGCTAAATAATATTATATATTAGTTGCTAATGTTGGCACTAATTGCTACGTATCGCTATAGTTCGGATCAAGAAGCCATGACAACATGACACGATGCTGGTACCTTTCCTAGTTTATTAATTTATTATTATTGCTGTATCGGAAGGGTCAATAATCATTGCATTAAATGATAATTCCGTTCAAACTCAGGACTCAGTTCAAACCCCGAGTTTCAGCCGAGTGCGCCTGCTACACAGAAACCGTCTATTACTAGTATTAGCACAGCTGACTTGACTAGAAATGAATAGATTTATGCTGGTACCAGACGGGATGGCCGAATGTGTTAGAGCGTCCCTCTCCCATGCTGGTAGATCGTGGGGTCGTGGGTTCGAATCCTGGTCGAGTCAAACCAATGACTTAACAATTTATACTTGTCGCTTCCTAGCCAAACGCTAGACATTACTAGGATAGGGCAAGGAGCAGTGGAATGAGGAAGACCAGTTGTCTGCGACTGAAATTTCCCCTGCTTAAACAACTAATGTACCAACAACAACAAAAAGTAATCTCCATCTCTCCCTCCTCCTTTGAAAAAGAAGTAATTAACAACAGTTTTCCGCCGGGATTATTTCTGGTTCCGATCGGGGATGAGTAAACAAACAACGGACTAGTACAGACTGAACTAAATACAATACTTAAAAAACGATGTATCAGCCAATATGGTGCAATTTGTTTGGTGCGTTTGCATCATTGCCTGTCCATACACAAACTACTAGATGTTTGAAGGCCGGACACATACCCGTTAGTGAACGTAGTGGAACGTAGTCGAGGCTAGTTGAACGTAGTTGAACATAGTCAAACGTAATTGAACGTAGTTGAACATACCTACGTTATTGAACATAGCTACGTAGTTGAACATAGATGAACGTAGTTGAAGGTACCAGCATCCATACTTCTCCGTGATGAGAACGTGATAAGAATGTGTGTGGGCCATGAGTTCTGATTTAAGCTTTGGTCATGCTCAAGAGACGACTACATTTGAGGCAGGTGTAGCCTCTGTGATGATAACATACTATAGCATACTCTAGCGTATGCTAGGGTACTCTAGCATACTTCTTACTGTACTCTAGCACACTCTATCATACTCTAGCGTACCCTAGCATACTTTGACGGGCACAAAGCCGTTAGTGGACAAAGTTGAACGTAGTTGAACATAGTGGAGGGTAATGTAGTTCAACGTAGCTAAACGTAGTTGGACGTACCGGGATCCGTTCCGTAACGTACCGGGATCCGAACCGTAACGTACCGGGTTCCGTACCGTAATGTATTTATCTCTACCATAACGTAAGTATCCATACTGTTAGGTGGGTGACCTGCAGTACCTTAACGTCGTTTAACGTAGTGATATCACGTTTCACTCACGTTAATCTATCCTACGTTCAACTACGTTCAACTACGTTCAATTACGTTCAATAACAGGTATGTGACCAGGCTTAATTATCTCCGTTCATGTTAGGAGGGCTTTGTTTACAAGGCGCCGACAAAAAGCCCACTGTGAGCACATAATTACAGCACAGTTCAGCGGCACGAGGACTAGGTGGGTGATAGTAGGAGTTGTATATCCTGGCAACATCTAAGGTCATATCAGGACGTGTGCCGGGTTGTGATAGTGCGCACTCATGGCGACTGTATTTATCGCAAACGGTGACAGAAATCGGAAATTATCGAACTATACAACTGTGAAGGTCTGGCCGGCTAAGTTAATGACATACTTCTTACATGACTATTTATTATATTTGAACAAAATATGCATATTATTGAAATATTAACTCTTCTGCACTTAACACTATTAACTATCGTCATGAGCAACTCTACCGATGCTGGACACAATACTCCTACTACTGACTGGCACCAGACGGGGTGGCCGAATGAGTTGAGTGTCCGTCTTCTGTTTTAGAAGATCGGGGGATCCGAACACATTATTAAAATAGTCCAAGGATGGTGTGCTCAGTGTCAGGATAATGTGACTGAGTGAGTGGGATATCAGGTTGTGGTGCTGGCGGCCTGGTCTCCCAGTGGAGCAGCACTATAAAGTCGCAATGAGCGCGCACTGTCACAAGTCAGTACCCGTGCTGCTAGGAGGGAAAACAACAATAAAAAAACTACTGACTGGGTTGGAGCTTAACAGGTCCATTTTGTGACGTCACACAGGGAAGGAATTAGTGGAATCACGTGGGTTATAAATAAGTCAGAGGCAAACGACTTCAAATTCACTATTAGTAGGTCCTCCGATGTGATTTCTTTATTTGAATGTTTCAGTGTTTAAAATGATATAGGTGTATAGATATTTTAAATCCGATTCCAGTGATATAAAATGTATATAGATCTCTGGAAAAGGTCCGAAATTATGATGTTTTAAAGATTCATTTGTTTGCCCTTTTTTTATGCGCATTTCCAAATTAGGGAAATGTAGGTTTTTAATGCCCCAACACCAAAGCTATGTTGCGTATAATTTGTCCAAAATAAAAGAATCTCACTCTCTATAGCACAAATAACAGGCTCCATTTCTTCCCAGACCATTAGCTTCGTTATTCTGTCAGATATTTCATGCTAAACTTGCTAACTTCCTTAAAGTTGCATGGGCCGATGAAATATTTATTTTTCAAAACCAAAACATGTATCTTAATTTGATTATATATATATCCATCTTAGATATTGGTGCATTAACAAGTGATTTGGGACAGCATATATAGAATAATCAGTGAATTTACTACCTCATCCTACTTTGAGAGACCCATCACACAAGGAAGCCATTAATAAATTAGGTACATCTCGTGGCCTCAGTAGCCTTGACCCTCATTCCAAGTACCTAGTCAGGTTCCAGAATGTCCCATGGTAGCATTGCTGGCACCATAGCCTGGGTTGATATAAAGTTGCAATACTTATGAGGTGCTTTCCCCATTTATAAATGCTTTGTTTAAGTTGTCTTACATGTCATAGATGTTATCAAATAACTATTGACTCAATATTTTTTTTAATGTTCACTGATGCAATTGTGATAATTAAGCAAGTGACATGCTAGAAAAGTAGTCCAATAAGAACGACACATAGTTAAGGTCAAACAAAGAATGGACACAACACATGCAAACATACAAAATGACACATGAAGCTAACTGAGTATGCATTTAGTTGTTATACATGCCTTGTTTAAGATGTCTTACACGTCATAGATGTTATCAAATAAATATTGACTCAATACTTATTAAACAAACAAAAAATGTTCACTGAGGCAATTGTTAGAATTAAGTAAGTGACATGCTAGAAAAGCAGTACAATAATTAATAACGAGACATAGTTTTGGTCAAACAAAGAATGGACATAACGCATGCCAACATAAGAAATGACACATGAAGCCAACTGAATATGCATTTTGTATGTTTTTATAAATGCTTTGTTTAAGTTGTCTTACATGTCATGGGTGTTAACAAATAAATATTAACTCAATACTTATGAAAAAGAAAGGTCACTGGTTAAATTGTTATAATTAAGCATGATTATTAATTGGAACATTTTGGGAAATTTTGTTCATAAAATACTATATTAAATATTGTGAGTCTCATATGTTATATACAAAAGATTACCATTAATTGTTAAGTTCATTGAAAATATAAGAATGTGTGGGGGCATGAGTACTCAAAAGTCATCATTGATTGGTGCCACATCAAGCTTTTTCTGCCGAAACAGAAGCTTCAATCAACACCATGTTTATCACTCCGGTGCTGGAGACATGAAGACATGATCATTTCTTAGACCAACCTTGCTGAGTATGATATAAATCTCAACCAAATATTGGTCTGCTTAGGTGGAGGAAAACTTGAGCTTTCTGATGATATAATTGTCAGGATGATCCTCATTAATTTTCAAGGAGAATGAGCGTCTGAATGTTTTCACTCCTTCTGTTCAATCAAATTTCCCACTCAAAGACAGCCATGCTTGATATGGTAATGAAAACTGGTTTCTTCTTCATCTTTTATTGGTGGTTATTTTTAGCTCAGGTGACCATAGTCAGCAAGGTAGCAATTTTAGGGAAGCAAGTGGCTAAGACTGGATGCAAACAGAATGGCAAACATGCACAGAGCTGCTGATGATACACCCAAACAAGTGTCCATTGACTCTCATTTATTTCATCATGTTAATTAAGAAATTGAAGATCCTAAAAGACAAAAGAACAGGCATTCACCTGATATAATCTTTATTTCAAACAAAGCACAATTAGTGGGGATTGAAGTGGTTTTAGAATGGTTAAATTATGTCAGATTTCGCGATGCGGACAGCGTATCTGCACACTTTGGAGTACCTACTATTAGTCAAAGTGGATCCATTAAAATACCATTTCCCGAATCATGACGTGTGTGTTCACCAACTCGCCCACCTTCTACCATGTCAGCTGCAGCTGTGACCCGGCATGTTAGGTTTCAGCCTCAGCCTCATTACTGATTACGGACCAGCTGAACCTGGCACCCCATATTCTGATGCATCACAAACTGCGTGAAATTGTCCACGCATGACTAAAACATAACCCGGGCTTTGTTCAAGTTGCATGAATCATTCAATATGCTGGATTTAAGACATTTATGTGAATTCAAATGATGTGGAAACGTACATGTTGTAAGTCAGATCACATACAAATATATGTATGTATATATGCCTGTGGGATAAATATTGTATTCCTTTAAATTGATATTTTTCAGCACTGAGGCATGGATCTTCTGACCATGTACCAGAATACAGTCTCTCCTTCTTACGCAATAAATACTTGATTTACAAACAATGCACGTATATAATGTTTCAGATGAATACATTATTTCCTCACATTAAAAAAGCCCACCTCTTTGAAGCCTACTTCTGGGGTGTAGTTAGGGGTTTGCAGCCCGATTCCTTGTGGGGTTTGCATCCCAGTCACTATTAATTTGCCAATCAAGAGTGAACGCATCGATAATGTGTGAAGCCTGAAGGCCCGGTCACATACACGTTAGTGGGCATAGTTGAACGTAGTGGAGGCTAAAGTAGTTCAATGTAGTTCAATGAAGTTTAACATTGTGCAACGTACCAGCATCCATATTTCTCCATGATGAGAACGTGATAAGAATGTGTGTGGGCCGTGAGTCCCAATTTCAGCTTTGGACATGTTCAAAATAGAGGTACATTTGAGGCAGACATAGCCTCCATGATGATAACATACTCTAGCATAGTCTAGTGTACTCTAGCATACTCTAGCATACTTTAGCATACTCTAGCATACTTCTTAGTATATTCTAGTATACTCTAGTGTACTCTAGCGTACCCTACCATAATTTGACGTGCACAAAACCTTGGCCGTTCTGCCGTGGTCACTTCGCCATTAGTGGACAAAGTTGAACGTAGTTGAACGTAGTGGAGGGTAACGTAGTTGAACATACTTGAATGTAGTTGGACATACCGGGATCTATGACGGAACATACCAGGATCCATACCATAACGTATTTATCCTTACCATTAGGTGGGTCATCAACGAAAACCTCCTGTACCTTAACGTATTTGAACATAGTGTCAGCACGTTTCACCCACATTATTGTATCTACGTTCAACTACATCCACTAACATGCCTTAAGATAGCCCACCAAAGCCTCGACACTGTACAACACCTACACTGGTCTGTCAATCCCATATTGAACCTGATTGATTGATTGGTGCTCTTTTCATGCTCTGCCAGAAGCAAAGGGCATATTCACGCCGAGAAGTGTTTAACTTGTAATATGTCATATCATTATTATTTAAACATCGCTTTTACACAGATAATAGAAGCATGCACCCACTTATGTCTAATGAATTTCATGAGCAACGTAACAACTTACACTCATGAACATTGTGGTAAAGAAAAACAACATCTGAGGTAAAACCGCATAGTACCGAAGCAGAGTAGCTTACAAAGCATTTCTCTGTGAAGGTGCTTCCACTATTTGGAGAATAAACTGGATTTAGGTTCAACAGATTATGTTTAGAATTTGAACAATATTTAAATTCCAAATTAACTGATATCATAATTCCGTCTGGAATGTTAATGTACTTTTAGTATTAGGTAGCGGTAAGTTCAAGGTTTACCCATGTAAGTGCTGAGGTTTTAGCTAGCGGTAAGTTCGAGGTTAACCCATGTAAGAGCTGAGGTTTTAGGTAGCGGTAATTTTTAGGTTAACCCATGTAAGTGCTGAGGTTTTAGCTAGCGGTAAGTTTGAGGTTAACCCATGTAAGTGCTGAGGTATTAGGTAGTGGTAAGTTTGAGGTTAACCCATGTAAGTGCTGATGTTTTAGCTAGCGGTAAGTTTGAGGTTAACCCATTTAAGTGCTGAGGTTTTAGGTAGCGGTAAGTTTGAGGTTAACCCATGTAAGTGCGGAGGTTTTGGATGAACAAAAACAACAACAACAAACAAACACAAAAACAGACAAAAAAACACAAAAACTGGTAGATCTGCAGCCAGAAGGTGAACAACACTTCCCAGTGTTGGTCTGGTGGGTGTTTCAAACATGGAATATGCCTTAGATGTAGCCAAGATGTAAAACTCTAACAAATAAACAAGAACTTATTTAAACTTAGGTTATTATTTGATGTTTATTTTGTAGTAACGCATCAAACTGTAACCATGCGACGCGCGCCCTGGTTATTGACCAATCAGCGCGCTTATTACAGCCGTCCCATGGCGTGCAGCCTCGGGTGACACTCGTGCTGCGAAGGGATCAGAGGAAAAATGCTTTGACTAAAAACATGAGGTTCTGTTATTTCCATTTTTGCTGCTCTCCTTTTCTGCTATTGTTACTAAGGTTAGTATCAACCGATCAAACTAATTTTATGTCCAGGTCTTTGCTGATAATCACATATACATATATTCATGTATGTGTATATTTATGTTATGTGCTAAACAACTACTATGTAGTACAGGGTGAAACGTGTATCTAGATAGTATGGTCAGCATATATATATACTAGTTATATATATATGCTGTATAAGAATTATACGAGTATACTAACCCAGAATTCTATACTCGCTCCTAACACCAACACACCAGTAATCGCATGGTTGAGCCTCGGACTAATCATCTACTGCTCAGGCTTCAGCTCCGACGGTGGCGCCACCGCTCGCCTGCTCACTGTCCTACTCACTTACCGCCGAAAATGTACTCATGTATTTATGCATATGTAGTAAAAAGACTCACATATAGTAGACTACTGTACTCATATGTGCGGAAGGTAGGAAGTTTGATTTCCGGTTGAGTCAAACCAATGAGTTACAACAATTGATACTTGCCAGATGCTTGGCATTATTGCGATATGGCAAGGACTGGTTGGCTGAGTGTCAGGATACTGTGACTGAGTCGGATATCAGGTCACCATGCTGGTGATCTCGAATTCCAGTGGAGCAGCACGATAAAGTCACCATGAATGTGCATTGTCACAAGTCGATACCCATCCTGATGTTACCTTAGATGTTGCCAGGACGTAATGCTCCAACAACAACAATAACAACAACAACCCGTATGGTGAAATCTGAGTGGTTATCGATTACGGACAGAGGGTTTCCACATCCGATTCGATATCGCCACCTGAGTCCAACTTCCGAAGTGACTGGTGGCGACGAGAATCAAATACCGGCAGCCTTTGTGACAGTCGCTTTCCCTCAGGCGCTGACACGGTGATGCGGAACTGTTTACCTGCAGAGTTCAACCCGGTCCCCCGCCACCTACTCCAAGCAGGCACCCAGTTCCAACACCACAGCCACATAGGTAGCGTCCCATATGTGCTACCTACGTCGTGGTTGTTTTGTTGTTGGAGTTTTACGTCCTGGCTACATCTAAGCTCGTGTGAGGATGGATACCGACTTGTGACAGTCTGCAGTCATAGCGACTTCATAGTGCTGCCTCACTGGGAAATATGGCTGTCAACACCATGACGCAATATCCCACTCAGTCAAAGTATCCTGACACTGAGTCCTTGCCCTATCCTCCTAATGCTGAACGACTGGCTAGGAAGTGACACATATCTATTGTGTAAGTCATTGCTCTGACTCGACCGGGAATGGAACTCTAGATCTCCCACAGAGAGTCCTGCGCTCTACTGATTCGCACACCGTGTCAGGTCGTATGTCGTGTGGGTATTAGGAGCAAGGAGAACGAACATCTTGACTAGAATGGCACGCAAACTCTCATGTCTGCCATTCCTGTGTGAGGGTCCTAACCATTAGGCTATATAGTAAATGTGGCGTTGCAGTATTTTGCCATTGATGTCTCTCACTCCCACACTGTATAAAAGCACGAGAAATCAATCGCTTAGTATATTCCTCATTGGATGTGGTTAGGAGCTCTGGCAAACAGAGGGTATCTACTACCTAGATGTTGGCAAGACATAAAACCCCAATTCGACACATCAAATGTGCAATAGTCCACAAAGCCAATGAAGTCAGCATCTCAGAACTGACACATTTATAAAATTATCGTTTCTACCACAGTGCAGATATTGTCTTAATGATTAGTCTGTGGTTCGTTGTTGGTTTGCGTCCTAGCAACATTTAAGGTTGTAATGCTAATTATTAGATTAACCATACTTCCCAAATCAATTAAGCTGTAACAGCCTACTTGTACATATAACATCCGCCGAGGTAAGTGCAATTCAATTACACTCATCAGCTCTCAGTGACCGGTGAGGTAAGTACAATTCAATTACACTCATCAGCTCTCAGTGACCGGCGAGGTAAGTACAATTCAATTACACTCATCAGCTCTCAGTGACCGGTGAGGTAAGTGCAATTCAATTACACTCATCAGCTCTCAGTGACCGGGAGGTAAGTGCAATTCAATTACACTAATCAGCTCTCAGTGACTGGTGAGGTAAGTGCAATTCAATTACACTCATCAGCTCTCAGTGACCGGTGAGGTAAGTGCAATTCAATTACACTCATCAGCTCTCAGTGACCGGTGAGGTAAGTACAATTCAATTACACTCATCAGCTCTCAGTGACCGGCGAGGTAAGTGCAATTCAATTACACTCATCAGCTCTCAGTGACCGGTGAGGTAAGTGCAATTCAATTACACTCATCAGCTCTCAGTGACTGCTGAGGTAAGTACAATTCAATTACACTCATCAGCTCTCAGTGACCGGTGAGGTAAGTACAATTCAATTACACTCATCAGCTCTCAGTGACCGGTGAGGTAAGTGCAATTCAATTACACTCATCAGCTCTCAGTGACCGGCGAGGTAAGTGCAATTCAATTACACTCATCAGCTCTCAGTGACCGGCGAGGTAAGTGCAATTCAATTACACTCATCAGCTCTCAGTGACCGGTGAGGTAAGTGCAATTCAATTACACTCATCAGCTCTCAGTGACCGGCGAGGTAAGTGCAATTCAATTACACTAATCAGCTCTCAGTGACCGGTGAGGTAAGTGCAATTCAATTACACTCATCAGCTCTCAGTGACCGGTGAGGTAAGTGCAATTCAATTACACTCATCAGCTCTCAGTGACCGCGAGGTAAGTCAATTCAATTACACTCATCAGCTCTCAGTGACGTGAGTAATCATCAATACACTGACGAGGTAAGTGCAATTCAATTAACTCATCAGCTCTCAGTGACCGGTGAGGTAAGTGCAATCAATTACACTAATCAGCTCTCAGTGACCGGCGAGGTAAGTGCAATTCAATTACACTAATCAGCTCTCAGTGACTGGCGAGGTAAGTACAATTCAATTACACTAATCAGCTCTCAGTGACTGGCGAGGTAAGTGCAATTCAATTACACTCATCAGCTCTCAGTGACCGGCGAGGTAAGTGCAATTCAATTACACTCATCAGCTCTCAGTGACCGGTGAGGTAAGTGCAATTCAATTACACTAATCAGCTCTCAGTGACCGGCGAGGTAAGTGCAATTCAATTACACTCATCAGCTCTCAGTGACCGGTGAGGTAAGTACAATTCAATTACACTCATCAGCTCTCAGTGACCGGCGAGGTAAGTGCAATTCAATTACACTCATCAGCTCTCAGTGACTGGTGAGGTAAGTGCAATTCAATTACACTCATCAGCTCTCAGTGACCGGCGAGGTAAGTGCAATTCAATTACACTCATCAGCTCTCAGTGACCGGCGAGGTAAGTGCAATTCAATTACACTAATCAGCTCTCAGTGACCGCCGAGGTAAGTGCAATTCAATTACACTCATCAGCTCTCAGTGACCGGTGAGGTAAGGCAATTCAATTACACCATCAGCTCTCAGTGAGGAGTAACAACAACACAACAAAAACTATCAGCTCTCAGTGACCGGTGAGGTAAGTGCAATTCAATTACACTCATCACTCTCAGTGACACACCAGGAGGTAAGTCACAATTACACTATCAGCTCTCAGACGGAGGTAAGTCAATCAATTACACCATCAGCTCTAGTGACCGGCGAGGTAAGTGCAATTCAATTACACTCATCAGCTCTCAGTGACCGGTGAGGTAAGTGCAATTCAATTACACTCATCAGCTCTCAGTGACCGGCGAGGTAAGTGCAATTCAATTACACTCATCAGCTCTCAGTGACTGGTGAGGTAAGTGCAATTCAATTATGCTCATCAGCTCTCAGTGACCGGTGAGGTAAGTGCAATTCAATTATGCTCATCAGCTCTCAGTGACTGGTGAGGTAAGTACAATTCAATTATGCTCATCAGCTCTCAGTGACCGGCGAGGTAAGTGCAATTCAATTACACTCATCAGCTCTCAGTGACCAGTGAGGTAAGTGCAATACAATTACACTCATCAGCTCTCAGTGACCGGCGAGGTAAATGCAATTCAATTATGCTCATCAGCTCTCAGTGACTGGTGAGGTAAGTGCAATACAATTACACTCATCAGCTCTCAGTGACTGGTGAGGTAAGTGCAATACAATTACACTCATCAGCTCTCAGTGACCGGTGAGGTAAGTGCAATTCAATTACACTCATCAGCTCTCAGTGACCGGTGAGGTAAGTGCAATTCAATTACACTCATCAGCTCTCAGTGACCGGCGAGGTAAGTGCAATTCAATTACACTAATCAGCTCTCAGTGACTGCTGAGGTAAGTGCAATTCAATTACACTAATCAGCTCTCAGTGACCGGTGAGGTAAGTGCAATTCAATTACACTCATCAGCTCTCAGTGACCGGCGAGGTAAGTGCAATTCAATTACACTAATCAGCTCTCAGTGACCGGTGAGGTAAGTGCACTTCAATTACACTCATCAGCTCTCAGTGACCGTCGAGGTAAGTGCAATTCAATTACACTCATCAGCTCTCAGTGACCGGCGAGCAAAAGTGCAATTCAATTACACTATCAGCTCTCAGTGACCGCGAGGTAAGTCAAGTAAGCAATTCAATACACTAATCAGCTCTCAGTGACCGGTGAGGTAAGTGCAATTCAATTACACTCATCAGCTCTCAGTGACCGTGAGGTAAGTGCAATCCGTAAGTCATCAATTACACTCATCAGCTCTCAGTGACCGGTGAGGTAAGTACAATTCAATTACACTCATCAGCTCTCAGTGACCGGCGAGGTAAGTGCAATTCAATTACACTCATCAGCTCTCAGTGACCGGCGAGGTAAGTGCAATTCAATTACACTCATCAGCTCTCAGTGACCGGCGAGGTAAGTGCAATTCAATTACACTCATCAGCTCTCAGTGACCGGCGAGGTAAGTGCAATTCAATTACACTCATCAGCTCTCAGTGACCGGCGAGGTAAGTGCAATTCAATTACACTCATCAGCTCTCAGTGACCGGTGAGGTAAGTGCAATTCAATTACACTAATCAGCTCTCAGTGACCGGTGAGGTAAGTGCAATTCAATTACACTAATCAGCTCTCAGTGACCGGTGAGGTAAGTGCAATTCAATTACACTCATCAGCTCTCAGTGACCGGTGAGGTAAGTGCAATTCAATTACACTCATCAGCTCTCAGTGACCGGTGAGGTAAGTGCAATTCAATTACACTCATCAGCTCTCAGTGACCGGCGAGGTAAGTGCAATTCAATTACACTCATCAGCTCTCAGTGACCGGCGAGGTAAGTACAATTCAATTACACTCATCAGCTCTCAGTGACTGGTGAGGTAAGTGCAATTCAATTACACTCATCAGCTCTCAGTGACCGGTGAGGTAAGTACAATTCAATTACACTCATCAGCTCTCAGTGACCGGCGAGGTAAGTGCAATTCAATTACACTCATCAGCTCTCAGTGACCGGCGAGGTAAGTGCAATTCAATTACACTCATCAGCTCTCAGTGACCGGTGAGGTAAGTACAATTCAATTACACTAATCAGCTCTCAGTGACCGGTGAGGTAAGTACAATTCAATTACACTCATCAGCTCTCAGTGACCGGCGAGGTAAGTGCAATTCAATTACACTCATCAGCTCTCAGTGACCGGCGAGGTAAGTGCAATTCAATTACACTAATCAGCTCTCAGTGACCGGCGAGGTAAGTGCAATTCAATTACACTCATCAGCTCTCAGTGACCGGTGAGGTAAGTGCAATTCAATTACACTAATCAGCTCTCAGTGACCGGCGAGGTAAGTGCAATTCAATTACACTCATCAGCTCTCAGTGACCGGTGAGGTAAGTGCAATTCAATTACACTCATCAGCTCTCAGTGACCGGTGAGGTAAGTGCAATTCAATTACACTCATCAGCTCTCAGTGACCGGTGAGGTAAGTGCAATTCAATTACACTCATCAGCTCTCAGTGACCGGCGAGGTAAGTGCAATTCAATTACACTAATCAGCTCTCAGTGACCGGCGAGGTAAGTGCAATTCAATTACACTCATCAGCTCTCAGTGACCGGTGAGGTAAGTGCAATTCAATTACACTAATCAGCTCTCAGTGACCGGTGAGGTAAGTGCAATTCAATTACACTAATCAGCTCTCAGTGACCGGCGAGGTAAGTGCAATTCAATTACACTCATCAGCTCTCAGTGACTGGTGAGGTAAGTGCAATTCAATTACACTCATCAGCTCTCAGTGACCGGTGAGGTAAGTGCAATTCAATTACACTCATCAGCTCTCAGTGACCGGTGAGGTAAGTGCAATTCAATTAACTCATCAGCTCTCAGTGACTGTGAGGTAAGTGCAATTCAATTACACTCATCAGCTCTCAGTGACTGCTGAGGTAAGTGCAATTCATTACACATCAGCTCTCATGACGGAGTAAGTACAATTCATTACACTCATCAGCTCTCAGTGACCGGCGAGGTAAGTGCAATTCAATTACACTCATCAGCTCTCAGTGACTCGAGAGTGAGTAAGTGCAATTCAATTACACTAATCAGCTCTCAGTGACCGCTGAGGTAAGTGCAATTCAATTACACTCATCAGCTCTCAGTGACTGGTGAGGTAAGTGCAATTCAATTACACTCATCAGCTCTCAGTGACCGGTGAGGTAAGTGCAATACAATTACACTCATCAGCTCTCAGTGACTGGTGAGGTAAGTGCAATTCAATTACACTCATCAGCTCTCAGTGACTGGTGAGGTAAGTGCAATTCAATTACACTCATCAGCTCTCAGTGACCGGTGAGGTAAGTGCAATTCAATTACACTCATAGCTCTCAGTGACTGCGAGGTAAGTGCAATTCAATTATACTCTCAGCTCTCAGTGACCGCGAGGTAAGTAATTCAATTACACTCATCAGCTCTCAGTGACTGTGAGGTAAGTGCAATTCAATAACTAATCAGCTCTCAGTGACCGGTGAGGTAAGTGCAATTCAATTACACTCATCAGCTCTCAGTGACTGGTGAGGTAAGTGCAATTCAATTACACTAATCAGCTCTCAGTGACGGTGAGGTAAGTGCAATTCAATTAACTCATCAGCTCTCAGTGACCGGCGAGGTAAGTGCAATTCAATTACACTAATCAGCTCTCAGTGACCGGTGAGGTAAGTGCAATTCAATTACACTCATCAGCTCTCAGTGACCGGTGAGGTAAGTGCAATTCAATTACACTCATCAGCTCTCAGTGACCGGTGAGGTAAGTGCAATTCAATTACACTCATCAGCTCTCAGTGACTGGCGAGGTAAGTGCAATTCAATTACACTAATCAGCTCTCAGTGACTGGTGAGGTAAGTACAATTCAATTACACTCATCAGCTCTCAGTGACCGGTGAGGTAAGTGCAATTCAATTACACTCATCAGCTCTCAGTGACCGGCGAGGTAAGTGCAATTCAATTACACTCATCAGCTCTCAGTGACCGGCGAGGTAAGTACAATTCAATTACA
>JASIRB010001042.1:0-36081 GCA_030323885.1 Branchipolynoe longqiensis | reverse complement strand
TATGGATTGAATAATAATAATAATAATAATAATAATAACATATTTATTTCCACATGATCAATTGGACACACAAGTTGATATTTATATTAGTAATTTTTTCACATGAAAAGGGAGAAAACAGAAGTACAATACTTATGAGGTGCTTTCCCCATTTAAAAATAACACAAGATACATTGATTATACCATAGAAATAATAAATAGGAAAATAAAAGTTAAAAGCATATCAACATTACACTCAATACTGTAAATTACATCTCAATATTTATGTACTAGACTACTATGTATTTGCCCTCTGGTAAAGCTTAAATATTTTCTTTGTATACATTCGTTGAAACATATAGATGTTTTTTGAACATTTTATATTATCATCAAGTGAATTCCATATTTGTATTCCTTTTAGCTATAATTTCTGTAAACTATGGCTATAGCTATACTGCAACGTACATAGTGATGTTTCCAATGAAGCTCTTTTCAGTTAAAGAAAGTATATATTTATGTGTGTGCATAGTATATACATATACATATATATATATACATGCAGAATATAATAATAATCTTTTTTTTAAGTCCGTAGTGGTACTAATACTAGTAAATACAATATACTAAATCTAAATCATTAAAACAAAATTAAACTGGCTGGTGGGAGGGGAAATAAATGTGAGTGAAATAGTATCAGTGCGAAACAAATGAGTGTTTGTGTTCTCGGATGCGCGCTGTGAGTGGATAACAAATGGTGATGTCTGAGTGTGGGGGGGGGGGGGGGGGTCCTGGAGGGAGACGCGGCGGGAAGCGGTGGCCTTTTTGTTGTGGCCGTGGCCGGCGCTGCGTGTGGCCTCCGAGCCGTTGCGCTTGGCTGCGCGCCGCGCCACTGACACTCTTTGAGCGATGGTCAAGTGTGCGCACAATAACGCCACTCTCCCCGGAGACGGCGCTCCCGCTGACCAAAAAAAAAGAAAAAGAGCAAATGAACAAATGAAGCATCGACCGGCTGACAAGGGCCGCGTCTGGGGGAGAAGGGCAAGGGGGGGGGGGGGTTATCGCAGGTCCGAGCTGCTCCGGACCCAGTAATTTGGAACAGGACCGATAGGAGCAGTATTAACTAGTCATCATTAAACACCTCGCGAACAGGACTGGCTGGCTATGTTTAGGGATGGATGCATTGGAGCTATTTTGAGCAATTCCCACAATAACCAAACAGCTCCGACCATTTTTTTCTTTTTTTGTCTTTGGTAAATATGTTTATTCTGCTGAATAAGTCTTTTATCAGTGCCGAAGAACTGGTCTTCCAGCCATTTTTCAATTCAGACTTATTTAGGCAACGGTATATAGAATATGCTCCATGTTGGAGCAGTTGTGAGCAATTGTGAGCAGTTCCGAGCAGGTTGGAACAGCATGACCTGGTCTGACGATGATGTGGCAGGTCTGAGAGGATATGACAGCGTGAGTGTGTTGGAGCAGGTCTGAGCATGTTGCCTCAAGTTTATCCCTGTCGGAGCAGCTCTGAGCCGGTCTTAAAATGTGTGGCTATGTTCTGAGCAGGCCTCACTATGTTTAAGTATGTCCGGGCAGGTCCCGGGTAGGTCCCGGGTAGGTCCCGGGCAGGTCCCGGACAAGTCTGGAGCAGCTCCCGGTTAACTCCCCGGCAGATCCTGGGCAGATCCCGTGCAGGTCATGGGCAGATCCCCGGCAGGTCCGGGTAGGTCCCGGGCCGGTCCCGGTTAGGTCCCCGGTAGTTCCCGAATAGGTATCCACACAGCTTCCGATTAGGTCCCGGGAAGGTTCCGATTAGTTCCCGGTTAGGTCGTGGATAGGTCCCGAGCAGTTCCCGGTTAGGTCCCGGTTAGGTCTGGGGCAGTTCCCGAGCAGGTCCCGGTTAGGTCCCGGCGGGCCGGTGCGGCTGACACGGGCGCTGAATCGCTGTCAGTCTATCAGGCGGTACTTATTGAGTCGCTCCAGGGATATGCCTCGCCCGGCTCCCCTCAAATTGAGACTATTCCCAACTGCGCACTTAGCGTGAGCAGAGGGCCTGCATGCGAGCAGCTCAGAGCAGCTCAGGACTGATCCTCTTCCGCAGGGCCCGGCGTAACTAAGAAATCAGCCTAGCCACTTACCGGTGTGACTAACAAATCAGCATAGCCACTTATGAAATGGAGGCAACTCTGAGAGGTTTATTTGAGCGTATCTGTATTTATATTTATAAATACAACATGGTTATTGACTGACAGTGGATGTAGAGGTAGAGGTAGTAAACTTAAAGCACGCTAATATTTCTTTTATTTGGTCACTACTAAGTGAAGGTGCGGATATGAAATGTAAATAATATTAGGATAGGTGTTATTTATAAGCATACCAGGATTATATAGTATATTATATAGATATATATTTATATGCAGCAATACAGTGAGACCTGTGAGAACAAAGAAAGGAAACAAACAGCCAGAGAGTGAAAAGGAAATTAAGAGAGTAATCAAAACAGTAAGGGAGAAGAAAGAGTTTGAGAGCGCAAGGATAGAGAGACGAGAGTGGTTAGGTTAGGTAAGCAGCTTATGGGGTGAGCACCTCATGTGAGAGTAGCTCAGGGGAAACTAGCTGAAACCTCAAAGGGTGATGAACTCACGGATGAGCAGCTATAGTGGGAAGCTCATAGAGTAAGCAGTTCATAGAGTGAGCAGTTCATAGAGTGAACAGTTCATAGAGTGAACAGTTCATAGAGTGAACAGCTCATATAGTGAACAGCTCATATAGTAAGCAGTTCATAGAGTGAACAGTTCATAGAGTGAACAGTTCATAGAGTGAACAGTTCATAGAGTGAACAGTTCATAGAGTGAACAGTTCATAGAGTGAGCAGTTCATAGTGTGAACATCCCATAGAGTAAGCAGTTCATAGAGTGAACATTCATAGAGTGAACAGTTCATAGATTGGGCAGCTAATGATAAAGTGAGCAGCTCATAGAGTGAGCAGCTCATAGAGTGAGCAGTTCAGAGTGAGCAGCTCATAGAGTGAACAGCTTAGTCACGGTGAACATCTCAGTGGTGAGCAACTCATGGAGTGAGAAGCTCATCGAGTGGGCAGCTCATAGAGTGAACAGCTCAGAGTGAGCAGTTCATCAAGTGAGCAGCTCATAGAGTGAACAGCTCAGAGTGAGCAGCTCATCGAGTGAGCAGCTCATATAGTGAACAGCTCAGAGTGAGCAGTTCATCAAGTGAGCAGCTTATCAAGTGAGCAGCTCATTGAATGGCCAGCTCATAGACTGGCCAGATCATCGAGTGGGCAGCTTTGGGGTGAGAAGTTCAAGGGGTTAGGTAGCTGATGGGGCGACTAGCTCACGATGAGCAGCTCGTGGCGTGAGAAACTCAGGGGAGTGAAACACACTCGGGGGAAAGCAGCTCAGGCAGCGAGCAACCTTTCAGGAAGGAGCAACTCAGGTGGTGAGTCGCTCGGGGGTAGAGCAGCTCACGGGGGGGGGAGTAGGGAGGGCAGGCGGGCAGCTCAATGAGATAGATGGGCAGATGACGCGGGTTTTAATTTGTGCGCATGTCCGCCGGGGCCGACTGATTACGCGCGATTAGCGCGCGACGCCGCGGGCCCGGGCCTGTAATTGACCACGATGTATATAGATTATAACCAGCTCTGTGCACATCCCTTTTTTTTTGCCCCAGCTCTCGGCCGATCTCCCGGCCCGGATCGGTTTTGAATCGGGCGGGGATTCGTCTTGCACGGACGGATGAGGACTGGGGTGGCCGACAGGTGGGGCGGCGGGTGGGTGGCGGGCGGGTGGCGGGCGGGTGTCCGGCCATCCATATTGATGAATACAGAGCCCCGGCGTAAAATGTGGCATACGCCGGGCACCAGCGGACCGAGCAGATTGAACGCCGCCATCGATATGCCCGGCCACACACATGCACACATGCACACATACACACATGCACACATACACACATGCACACATACACACATACACACATAGATACAAACACACATAGATACATACACGCTTTTCAAACACCCAGCAACAGCGTCACCAACCCAGCCCCGCTCCGCCCCGCTCTGCCCCGCCCCGCCCCTCCATTAGACCCTTAACACAGAAACCCCGGCTGCGGCGCAAATAAGAGGTTTAATATTTTAAAAATTTCTGGCACACATGATATATATGTATATATCATATATATGACATATGATTTTTATGATCTATATTATATAGATTATATATATTATTATGTATATTATATATTATTATATATAATATATATAATGTATATATTATATATATCATTATATGTTATATATGTTATATATATTAATTATTATATATGTATTACATATAATATATATTATATGTATTATATATATCATATGTATTATATATATTACATATATTACATATATTATATATAAAATATGTATTATGTATATTATATGTATTACATATGTAATATATATTACATACATATTAATATTATTATATATATTATATATATTATATGTAATGCATATATAATATATGTTACATATATTATATATATTATATATATTATATATATTATATATATGTATAATATATATAATATATATATAATATATATTATATGTATTATATATATTCTATATATTCTATATATTATATATAGTATATATATTATATATGCGATATATATATGATACACACGATATATACGAGCTGCTCTCAGGACACCACTTGAACTGCCTTTAACTACCTTTAAGGGCCGGCCGCCTTTCTCGTATCTGATTGGCTGATTTTATTTGCTCATCCATTCTTTTGCCATAAAATGTTGGCATTGCGGTGAACAATTTCTTCCAACAATTACTCACCATAATTGTCTTGAAATGTATTCCAATTTTTATCAAAGTAAGCCAGTGAACCATAACATATGGTCTTTATGTCCTGGACAATATAATTTGGGAACACTTTAAAAAAGGGTGTTTTCATTATTGTCATAAATAAGCTCTATTAAATAATATTTTCCAAACGTGGGAGACCATGCTTGGCGGGGCTATTTATGCTCCCCTTATTTTTGTATTTTATTACAGTAATAAATTGGGGGCGAATGATAATGCTTTCTTGCAGATATCGGATTCATGCACTGTTCGATAGTCACAGTTTAAACCACTTGAGACCTCTATTTGCTCCCCGAGAGAGTGCCGCTGGTAACTTGCAAAAGCCAGCAGCACTTCAACACTTTTGCAGACAGCTTTCATGAAATAGCTGAGAGACATTAAGACCAACTCATGAACATCACTCTCACAGCAGAGAGCTAAATGGACAGCGACAGTCCAGTCATGAAAGCAGTCTTTGTCGCATCACGACCGACAGCATGATGATGATGATAATACACTGAAGGTTTCCGGTACAACTTTCAGCCAATCAATCAGATAATGTACAACATGGCCTTTGACGTTGCAGAGTCTGATAGTTTTGAGTATCTGTCCGTTTATGAGTTAGATTGTATATTGATTATGAGTTAGATTGTATTTTGATTATTATAATCTTCATTACTTTAGTTCAAAGCAACTATTATTTTAAATGGCTAACTTTGGAGAATGTTGGAGTGAAAACATGTCAAATTAAATTAGGTAAGCACGTCAAGATTCTGACAAATAGGCTTCAGCAGTAGGAGGTTCTGTTAAATTAGTGTCCGCTAACATGCAACATATGCTTAATATTGCATAGTCCGATGAAAACATCAAATTTTCCAAACTAAAACCATTATCTAGATTTGATTCTACATATCTACCTTAGATACTGTTGCACTTATTAAACATTTACCGGCACATAGAAGGGACGACTGAGTCAATTAATAGAACCTGTTACTGCAGAAGCCTATGGTGATAGAATTTTGGCAAGCTTGCCAAAATTAATTTAGCATGTTTCCATTTCAAATATCTTAAAAGTTTGTGATTTAAAATAAAAGTGACTTCAAACTGAAGTAAGGTAGATTATAATGAACAACCTAATATGTTTATCTCAGAAAATGAGAGAAACTCAAAACCATCGGACTACACAACTTTAATGAGTGCGGAAATTCCTTAACTTGGTTATGTAGGATCAACTCTGAGTAAGTACAGTAAAACCTCGCTAAATCGACCGACCATGGCACCGACTTTAAGTGGTCCATTTAGGGAGGTGGACGGTTTAGATAGTTAGAATATCCTTACAATGGTATTGTTGGGACCCAAATAAAGCATCTCTAACTTTAAGGGTTGAAGAATCCGATACTCCAATTTCTGTCACATCTTTGAGGGGAGATAGATATATAAAAATGATAAGGTGGGTCATTTTTAGTCCGCAGTAGTTTGGCGTGATTTCTGCCATAAATCGCCAATTTTAGAAATATTTGAAATAATGGCAACAAAAATAATAATTTTAAACACCAGAAATAATCCACAACAAAACCCAAATTGTGTGCTTTTGAGATGACCGCAAGCTGACTGGTGAGGGAATGTGATCAGTTTAATATTTGCAGTCGGCATCTATGGGATCCTCTTTAATTGAGTACTTTAATCCTTTAATTGGTTTACTCTGCCGGCTCTGTGCCGGGTGCCGGGGCTATCAGCACACAGACGGTCAGCCCACGTCTAATGGCATTAGCGCATTACCCGGCCTTCGTCTGCCCTCCCCCCGCCCGCCTCACTCCCCCCCCCCCCCTCCGCCCGGCCTGCCACGCCCTAATTGGCCGGCAGCCAACTCTGCTGTCAATCAACAAACACATCCCTCACCTGTCAGACCAATTTACCCACAGTCCGCGTTCGGCACAAAGCACGGACAACACTGGGGGTCGCACCCGGCTCTCCTGGTCCCCCGGACTCAGTTTTTTTCCTGGTCCCCGGGAGCCACGGTCTTCTCGTGCCCACGTCTCCTGGTCCCCGGGACCCCTGTTCTTTTGGTTTCCTGATCCCTGGATCCGTGGCCTTCTTATCTGGAGGTCTCCTGCTCCCCCTGCCTTCTGCTCGTTTGGTCTCCTTGTCTGTTCTTCTGGTCCCCGGGACCCAGGATTTTCTGGTTCCTGGGACCCAGGTCCCCGGGTATTCTGCTTCTTTGGTCTCCTAGTCTCCTGATCCCCGGTGTCCCGCCTCTCTGTTTCTCCTAGTTCTCTGCTATCCAGTTTGTCGTCGCCCCCCCGCCCCCGACCTGGTCTGCTGATCTCTTGGTTTCCTGGCTTCCACCTCTGCAGGTCTCCTGGTCTCCTGTTCTCCAAATCTCCTGATCCTTGAGTCTCTAGTTGTAGCCTCCCAGGGTCCTAGTCTGCAGGCCATCAGCTCTTTTAGGTTTCTAGATTTCCAATTATATATCAGGGTCATAGAGGGCAACCTCATAATTAATCGTGGTTATGCAATGCTGCAATTAATCATGGTGAGATAACCACATACTTAGTCAGAGTTATAGTTATACATATCTGCAATTAATCATGGTGAGATAACCACATACTTAGTCAGAGGTATAGTTATACATATCTGCAATTAATCATGGTGAGATAACCACATATTTAGTCAGAGTTACAGTTATACATATCTGTAATTAATCATGGTGAGATAACCACATACTTAGTCAGGGTTATAGTTATACATATCTGTAATTAATCATGGTGAGATAACCACATACTTAGTCAGGGTTATAGTTATACATATCTGTAATTAATCACGGTGAGTTAACCACATACTTAGTCAGAGTTATAGTTATACATATCTGCAATTAATCATGGTGAGATAACCACATGCTTAGTCACAATTATAGTTATACATATCTGTAATTAATCATGGTGAGATAACCATACTTAGTCACAGTAAAGCATGGTACACACCTCCCGTATACGATTCACACGCTAAAACTGACTGCCTGACAGTACCCGTTACAACCCGACCCGTCCGTTTCCTGACTAAAACTGCCCGATTCATTTTTTTACTCTTATAAAACCCAGTACACACCTCCCGTATAAAACCTAAAACTGAGTTTTAAGTCGCAAATTGGAAGGCTCTAGTATGATAGGGGGTCACACGCCTAAAGACTGAAACTGAATAAAACTCAAACTTTGTCGCAAAATGGGCAGTTTTAGGTTTTATACGGGAGGTGTGTACCGGGCTTTATAGTTATACATATCTGCAATTAATCATGGTGGGACAACCACATACTTAGTCACAGTTATAGTTATGCATATCTACAATTAATCATGGTGAGACAACCGCATAGTTAGTCACAGTTATAGTTATACATATCTGTAATTAATCATGGTGAGAAAACCATACTTAGTCCCAGTTATAGTTATACATATCTACAATTAATCATGGTGGGACAACCACATACTTAGTCACAGTTATAGTTATGCAAATCTACAATTAATCATGGTGAGACAACCGCATACTTAGTCACAGTTATAGTTATGCATATCTGCAATTAATCATGGTGAGAAAATCACAGAGTAATCATAGTTATGCAACCTCATAATTAATCACGGTTATACAGCTGCAATTAATCGTGGTGATACAACCCCATTCTTAATCCTAGCGAGGCAACCCCATGCTTAATCATGCTGTTATACAACTCCATACTTAATCTTGCTGTTATACAACCCCATAGTTGGTCACGATGTTGGCATTGTGTTTGATTCAAAGGGAACGACTCACCTCTGCGCCCCGCCACCAAACCTAATCGACTCACAGGTGGACAGGCGGCTTCCTCCCGTTCCACCCGAGTCATGGCGGCGGGCTTTCACACCTGAACGCTAGCCATCAGCACTTCTTGGTCAACTGGCTCTACGCCAACCCTGCACTACCTTTTCTTTTCTGCCCACCCACCCGTACTACAATGTGTGCCTATAACCACTATTATACAACCCATAATTAATCATATTATGCACTCAGATAATTAGTTATAACTATGCACCCACCTAATTAATCATTGTTATGCGATGCCATAGTTAATCAGAGTTATACAACCCCAACTCTGGCTACAGAAAGAGAGGGCGCCCCCGTCTCCGGTTCAAGGATACCATCAAGAGAAACCTGAAGCTGAGAGACATTAAGACCGACTCATGGAAGCAACTCTCACAGCATAGAGCTAAATAGAGAGCGGCAGTCAAGTAATGAAAGCAGTCTTTGTCGCATCGCGACCGACAGCATGATGATGATGATGACAACCCCATAATGAATCATGGCTACACAACCCAATAATTGATGATAGTTACACAGCCCATAATCCATCATGGTTATGCATATATATACCCCGAGTTTTTTAACTGCAGCAATTACAATCTCACCATACATAATGTCACCATAGATAATGCCACCATAGATAATGTCACCATAGATAATGCCACCATAGATAATGTCACCAGAAATAATGTCACCATAGATTATGTCACCATAGATAATGTCACCGTAGATAATGTCTTATCAACAACCGGACGCGGTGGCTGAATTGGTAGACCCCACCTCACGTGCGGAAGGTCGGGAGTTCGTTTCCCAGTCGAGTCAAACCAATGACGCTCGACATTAATAGGATAGGACAAGGACTGGTTATCACAGTATAAGGATAATGTGACTGTGGATATCGGGTCCCGGTGCCAGCGCCCTAGTCTCCCAGTGGGGCAGCACTATAAAGTCACCTTGAGTGTGCACTGTCACAAGTCGGTACCCATCCTAATATAACCTTAGATGTTGCTAGGATGTAAAACAACAAGAAACATCTTATCAACGCCATTGAATGCTGCAATGGCATTGCTAGGACATGATGTAGGATAAGGTGTGATTACATCTAGAATAGTGGTTGGTAGATAATGAATAGAACAATTCTTCTTCTTCTTCACCCATTGAGGCGTCAGCGCCCATCCACACAAACACCTCCTCAGCCGTGTCGTAGATGAACATGTCGCCTACCACCCAACTTTGGGCATAGGCCACGAACAAGGGCTCTCCAGTTTTCCCGGTCCTGGGCCTTGAGTTTCTTGTTCGTGATTCTGTAATGTTGTTCTTTTTCCGGGATGGGGTTGTTGGCCCCACGCCCAACCCCCAACCTGGAGGACCAGTTGCTGCTCTTAGTCTGTCCGCTACCATGAGTCCTGAGCGGCTTGGTTAGACCTGCCAGGGGGCTAGCCCCCACCAGTATAGCTCTCATGGTCACGGAGGCACACAAGCCTCCCCACCACGACAAGGTAGCAACACATTGGGGGGAATAGAACAATAATAATAATAATTGCCTTCAGCGCCTTTATACTCACATAATACTTATACATCACATATATAGAGCAGGGGTTGATATATGATTCCCCCTAATTGATCTATATGCATTTTTAGCATATTACAATATTAATGTATCATATAAGTTATTATACATATATAATGCGCTAGTCCTCGGCTGCTTGGCCTCTAGTTTCCTGCCATAGAATAAAGCTCATCTCAAACTAATTTCCGAATTCTTGTCTCTATTTATATTTATATTTATATATAATATATAAGATATAATATATGGTGTGTCAGAAAACTAAACGGCGGTGCAGTGCCAGTAACAACTTTCTGGAGGCAATGCCCTATTTTCGTGATACTAGAGACAAACTGTTAGTGCGACCCGGCAGGTCTAGGCCCTCCTGCCGGGCAGGCTGGGGCGGGTGGGTGGGTGGGTGGGGGAGGGGGGAGGGGGAAGGGGGAGCAGGGTGAGAGTGGTTATTGGTAAAGATGATTGGGAGGGCAAAGATCCTGTACCGGCATCGTACACACATGATCCATCATCGGGAGGTGAAACCCAGCCCACATTAGACAAAGCCGATTAGACCCCGGGGACCGGGGGTGGGGGTGGGGGTGGGGTTGGGGGGGGGGGGGGGGGGGGGGGGGTCCTGGGAGAGGGGTGGGGGGTCCTGGGGGTGGGGGGGGGGGGACACTACGATGGGCTTCGCTGGTGGGTGGTATCTTTTGTTGTCTGTATTCCTTTTTTTTTAAATTTAAATAATTTCACATTTAGAATCCAAACATTTTTGGTTAATGGAAATAGAATACTTTGTAGAAAATAGAATTGATTAAATAAGTTCACTTTTACTTTTAGAATCCTTTTTTAAGGAAATTGAATTGGTTAAGTAATTTCACCTGCTGAATGCATTTAAAAAAAGAAATTGAATTGACTAAATAATTTCACTTGTAGAATCCATATTTTCTTTAAAGGAAATTGAATTGATTAAATAATTTCACTTGTTGAATCCATTTTTTAAAGGAAATTGATTTGATTTTTAAGAAAATTTAATTGACAAACACGAAACTGAATTTAGTCTTTAAATTTAAATAATTTCAAAAGAAGCATCCATTTGTTTAATGTAGAAATTTGATTGACTTAAAAAAATATATTGAATTGACTGAAATGAAAATGAATTTATCCGTAACAAAAATTGAATTCATTGAAACGAAAATGAATTTACCTCTCAACCCTCAAACCCCACCTCTCAGTCTGCAACACTCACCTCTCAGTACTCAACCCTCGCCTTACCCCCCACCTCACCACTCACCCTCGCCACTCACCGCTCATCCCTTCTCTCACCTCCCCTTCCCCTACATCGCCCCTTACCCATCCCCATCCCCGTCCCCTTCCCCTTCCCTACCCCCTTCGCTCGTCCTTCCATTCCCTCTTTCCCCATCCCCCATTCCCCTCCCCCCTTCGCCTTCCCCCTTCGCCCCTCCTACCCTCCCCCTTCCCCCTCTCCCCTCCCCCTTCCCCTCCTCTCCCCCTTCCCCTCCCCTCTCCCTTCGCCCCTCCTACATTTCCCCCTTTCCCCTTTTCCCCATCTCCCCTCCTCCTTCCCCTCCTCTCCCTTTCCCCACTCCCCACTCTCCCCCCTTCCCCCTTTTCCCCCCCTCCCCCCTTTGTCCGTCCCCTTTCCCTCTCCTCCGTTCCCCCTCTCCCCCCTCACCATTCCCCTCCTTCCCCTCTCTCCGCCCCCTGGCCCCTCCCCCCCCCACTCTCCACCCCCTGCTCTCGCCCCTGCCCGTCCGCTGCTCCCGCTCCATCCCCCCGCTCCCCGCCCCCTGCTGTCTGGCCCCCGTCCCCCGCCCCCAGCTCCCCGCTGCTCGGGTTACGCAGTGTCTGCTGTGGATAGACCCGACTGCCCGGACCGACATGACTCTTACTCAGTGCGGGTTTTCATTATTGACTTGCAGTTCATATTTCACCCTCACTTCCCATTCTCAGCCCCACTCCCACCCCACACACCACACACACCACATACATCCTACAGCACACACCCCATGCACCCCACACACCCTACAACACAAAGCGCACACACCCCACACATCCCACACACGCCACATATCCTACAGCACACAGTGCACACCCCACACACACCACATGCCATAACCTCACAACCCACAACACACAGCCCACACCCACACACACCACACACACCACACACACCACACACACCCCACACACTCCACACACACCACACACATCCTACAGCACACATCACACACACCACACACACCATACACACCATACACACCACACACATCCTACAGCACACACCACACACACCACACACATCATACACATCACACACACCCTACAGCACACAATGAACACACCCCTCACACCCTACAGCACAAAGCACACACACCTCACACCACACACGCGCCACACATCCTACAGCACACAGTGCACACCCCACACACACCACACACCATAACCTCACACAACCCACACCACACAGCCCACACCCACACACCTCACACACCCCACATACCTCATACATCCCACACACCCCACACACCCTACACACCCCGCACGGCATGCACCCCACCCGACCCACAACACACAGCACACACCCACACACCTCACACACCCTATACACCCCATACCCCACTCATCCTACAGTACACACTCCGCACACCGACCAGACGGGATGGCCGAATGAGTTCGAGCGTCCGTCTCCCGTCTTGGTCGAACATGGGATCGTGGGTTCGAACCCTGGTCGAGTCAAACCGATGACTTAAAAATTGATACTTGTCACTTCCTAGCCAGGCGCTCGGCATTATTAGGATAGGGCAAGGACTGGTTGGCTCAGTGTCAGGATAATGTGACTGAGTGGGATATCAGGTCACAGTGCTGGCAGCCTGGTATCCCAGTGGGACAGCACTGTAAAGTCACCACGAGTGCGCACTGTCACAAATCGGTACCCGTCCTGATATGACCTTAGATGTTGCTAGGACATAAAACAATAACAAACAAATCCCACCCACCTCACACACTCCACACACCTCACATAGAATACACGGCACACATCCCACAACACAGTGAACAGCCACACACACCACACACGCCACACGCCACATGCCATCCACCCCACACACCTCACAACACAGCGCACACCCCATACCCACCACAGGCACACACCTCACACGCCATGCACCCCACAACACAGCGCACACCCCATACCCCACACCACAGCCACACACCTCAGACGCCATGCACCCCACACACCCCTCAACACAGCGCACACCCCATACCCACCACACCCACACACCTCATGCCATGCACTCCACACACCCCACAACACAGCGCACACCCCATACCCACCACACCACACACCTCACACACCATGCACCCCACACACCCCACAACACAGCGCACACCCATACCCACCACACCCCCACACCTCACACACCATGCACCCACAGTTACCCCACACCCCACAACACAGTGCACACCCCATACTCCCACCACACACCTCCAACCATGCACCCCACACCCCCACAACACAGCGCACACCCCATACCCACCACACCCACACACCTCACACGCCATGCACCCCACACACACCACAACACAGTGCACACCCCATACCCACCACAGGCACACACCTCACACACCATGCACCCCACACACCCCACAACACAGCGCACACCCCATCCTCACCACAGGCACACACCTCACACACCATGCACCCCACACACCCCACAACACAGCGCACACCCCATACCCACCACACCCACACACCTCACACGCCATGCACCCCACACACCCCACAACACAGCGCACACCCCATACCCCACACCACATCCACACCCATACCCGGCGCGGTGGGCGATTTGGTAGAGCGCGGTCCTCGCGTTCGAGAGATCGGGATCTCGGTTCCCGGTTGAGTCAAACCAATGTCTTATCAAATTGATACTTCTCGCTTCCTAGCCTGGTGCTCTGCATTATTAGGATAGGGCAAGGACTGGTTAGCTCAGTGTCAGGAGAATTTGACTGAGTGGGATGTCGGGCCATGGTGCCAGTGGCCTGATTTCCCAGTGGGGTTGCACTATAAAGTCACCATGAGTGTGCACTGTCACATGTTGATACCCGTCTTGATATGACCTTAGATGTTGCCAGGATATAAAACTCCAACACCCAACCAATCCACAGCCCACACCCTACATAACGTACACCACACACACAGACACGACACAATAATGTGGGTGGGTGTGGGGAGGTGGGGGTGTTTGGTATGTACGGTGGTGGGGTTGTATGTGGAGGTGTGTGGGTAGGTATGTGAAGGGGTGGGGTTGTGTGGGTGTGTGTGGCTGATGGTTGTGTCCAGGCGGGGAGAGACGGGTTGCTATGATAATTTCCCTCTTGGGTTGCTATGACAATTTCCCTATCTGTTTAAGTTTAACAGTAATCCATTAATGACAGTGTAGTTGTTTTATATGTAGTTGTCAAATATCTGGGGCATGTGTTCCTTCATTTCACCCCCCCCCCCCACTCCCCTAGAGACTCGACCTCTGTGACTGCACTCTTTGGTGGACTCATAGTCATAGTGCTGCCCCACTAGGGTACCATGTTGTCTGTGTGGTGACACAATATCCCACTAGGCGAACCAACTGGTCCTTTGACTTCTCCACCTAGTGCCCGAGAGTATATTCCCCCCGACACCTCCACCCCCACATCCACCTCCACCTCCACCTCCACCTCCACCCCACCTCCACATCCACCTCCACATCCATATCCACCCCACCTCCACATCCACCCCCACCTCCACCCCACCTCCACATCCACCTCCACATCCACCTCCACATCCACCTCTACCCACCTCCACATCCACCTTCACATCCACATCCATCTCTACCTCCACATCCATCTCCACATCCACCTCCACATCCACCCCACCCCACCTCCACCTACACCCCCACCTCCACCCCACTTCCACATCCACCCCACCCCACCTCCACTCTACCTCCATCCAACCCCAACCCCCACCACCACCCCCACCTCCCTCCCCACCTCCCCCACCCTCCTCCTCCGCCAATGCCACTCCACATCTCCACCTCACCTCCACTCCACCTCCACCCACCTCACATCATATCCACATCCACTCATCCCCTACTTCTACCCGTACCCCCAAGTCCACCTCTACCCCCACCTCACCTCTACCTCCACCTCACCCCCACCCCACGGCCCCTCCATTATACACACTCACTACCACCATCCACATTCTCACCCAAACCCCACTCTACCCACTCACCCCACCTAACTCCACCCACCTTGCACCCACCCACCCCTCCCCTCCCTCCCTCCACAGCCCCTCCCACACCCCTCCTCCACCGTACTCGGGTGGCGGCCATTATTGTTTTACAGTTGCGTATTTCCGGTCAGTGCAAACAGGTCGCTGCGTCCGACGTCTGTTTTAATTTCCCGTCAGCCCACCAGGGGGCAGGCCAATAGGTGTCGCCGGTGTCAGCGGGCGCGCGCCTGCGCTGTGAATATTTTATGTGCTGCCGTGGTGAGGTGGGAGTGGGTGGGGTTGAGGTTGGGTTGAGGGTTACGCTAGCTTATACTGGGACCCTCCTACCCTCTCCCTCCACCACCTCTCCGCTCCCCCAGCCCCTCTCCCCTACCACATCTCACCCCCGCCCCACCCTCCCCCACCTCCTCTCCCCCACCTCTCTGTCCCCACAACCTCTCCCCCCTCCCCCTCCCCCTCCCCCTCCCCCTCCGCCCTCCTCCCTTTCCTCCCTGCCCCTCTCTCTTCCACCACCTCTCAACCACCCCCACTACCGACCCCAGACGGCGGGGTTACCGAGGGCTGACCCCCCACCTACCACCCAGACACTGACTGAGGTACCCACGCGACACACACACCGAGGATGACGCCGGCGCGCACCTAGCGGGATGGCAGGCAGTCATGTTGTAAACTATTCCGATTTTCATCATAGGGGGAATGCAAATGTTCTATTACTGATCGGTGTACGTGACCAGGCACATGTATGTACATATATATGTATGGGATGGTGGTGCCTGAGTGGGATGTAAATAGACATAGTGGTGCTTCCAGGTCTGGGGGTGATTGCACTCAGGGCCTACCCCCTCTGCTGGGATAGGGATCAACACACTCAAAGGTCAAGTTTGGTGGTGGCCATGGGGCCCTGCAGCTTGTGGTGGTGGGCAGACTACTGGTATCCATGGGGACCAGGAATGCTGGATTCCTATTGGTAGGGCCAAGAATGCTTGTTTCCCATTGGGGGAAAGGGGTGGGGTGATACTCTACAATGAACCCATGTAACCATATAAGTAATAAACCAGAGGGCTGGACTCTCTCTTCTTCTTTACACATTATACTCTTCCTTTCTCTTTGTTTGTATTGATTTCGCCATAGCCTGCCTACACAGCCACAGATTCGAGCATTGGACTTTACACTGTGACTGTTCACGTGAAATCTGACGCTGCAGGACGGCGGAGTGTATGAAGGTGGTGGTGAGTTCCTCACCTGAGCAGCTCGCCACCGGTGTATGTGTGTGTATGCATATATGTGTGCATCTGTGTGTATGCATATATGTGTGTATGCATATATATGTGTCTGCATGCATATATGTGTCTGTGTGCATGTATGTGTGCTTGTATGTGTGTAGCTGTATGCATATATGTGTGTCTCTCTCTGTATGCATCTATGTGTGTATGCATATATGTGTGTCTGTGTGCATCTATGTGTGGCTGTGTGCATATATGTGTGCCTGTGTGCATCTATGTGTATGTATGTATGTATGTATGCATGCATATGTGTGTATGTGTGCATCTATGTGTGTATGTATGCATATATGTGTGTATGTGTGCATGTATGTGTGTATGCATATGTGTGTGTCTGTGCATCGATCTGTATGTATGCATATATGTGTGTATGTGTGCGTGTATATGTGTGTCTGTGTGCATATATGTGTGTCTGTATGCATGTATGTGTATGTATGTATGTGTGCATCTATGTGTGTGTCTGTATGCATATATGTCTGCTTGTGTGCATATATGTGTGTGTCTGTATGCATATATGTCTGCTTGTGTGCATCTATGTGTGTGTCTGTGTGCATCTATGTGTGTCTGTGTGAATCTATGTGTGTCTGTATGCATATATGTGTGTCTGTGTGCATGTATGTGTGTCTGTATGCATATATGTGTGTCTGTATGCATATATGTGTGTCTGTGTGCATCTATGTGTGTGTCTGTTTGCATATATGTGTGTCTGTGTGCATGTATGTGTGTATGTATGCATATATGTGTGTCTGTATGCATATATGTGTGTCTGTGTGCATGTATGTGTGTCTGTATGCATATATGTGTGTCTGTATGCATATATGTGTGTCTGTGTCCATCTATGTGTGTGTCTGTTTGCATATATGTGTGTCTGTGTGCATCTATGTGTGTCTGTGTGTGTCTGTATGCATTTATGTATTATGCATATGTGTGTATGCATCTGTGTGTATGCATCTATGTACCAGGTGCACAGTGTCTGCTACCCGTGCTAGAGGTGGTAGTTTCGCTCCCGGCCAAGCCACAGACTTAGCAACTTGGCACTTGGCCGCATCTCGGCGGGTGCTTGGCATTATTACTATTACAGTATAAGGGTCGGTTAGTTCAATGTCAGGATAATGTGACTGAGTGGGATATCATAGGACGCTATCCCAGTGTGCGTCCCTGGACTACCCGCTCTAACAAGTCCTGATATAATCTAAGGTCTCAAACCCCAGACAGTTACTCACTTAGAGGCATTTCCGTGGAATATCTGTATATATATGTACTATAATGTTTATTATGTGAATATAAATAACGAATGTACTCAGATGTTGTATTGTTATATATACAGAGATTAGGTGCCTATTGCCTGCACAGAACCCTCACGGAGTTTAGTTCAGTGGAAGACCAATGGTGGCGCTGGGGTAGTGTACGTAAGTAAAACACATAAGAAAGACGACCGTAGTTTGTTATTTAGACGTGCATACATACGTCAAAGTTATACGTAGATTTTCACGAAGTTTCCGTGTAAACATAAATGTGATTATTTGGTTGGTTATTGGAGCTTTTACGTACTGGCAACATCTAAGGTCATATCAGGACGGGTGCCGCCTTGTGACAGTGCACAGTCATGGTACCTTTGCAGTGCTGCCCCACTGGGATACCAGGTAGCCAGCACCATGACCTTATACCCTACTCAGTCACATTATCCTGACACTGAGCCAACCAGTCCTTGCCCTATCCTAATTATACCGAGCACCTGGCGAGGAAGTGACAAGTATCAATTTTTAAGTAATTGGTATGACTCGACCAGGGTTCTACCAGAACAGGAGATGGACACTCAACTCATTCAGCTGACCCGTCTGGTTCATTTTCCCGTATGTTTCAATGTAAACATAAATGTGATTAGGACATTTTTTTCACGAAACAAAAGTGACGGAATAAATGTTGTTGCCTTTTCGCCACGAATATGGCCTTTTTGCTGCCGACACGACATTAACCCATCATATATATATACACATGCTACTGTATGTTTTCTGTTGACCTGACATATATCAGGGCGTGTGTCTGTAGTGCAGCGCATGCGTGGTGCACAGCCGTTTGTAGCTGAGGGTCGCGCATGCGTGCAACAGCGTTACATTACTGGGATTGATGGCTGCCGTAGCGCATGCGCGGCACAGCGTTGGGTGGGGCTCGCGGCTGAGCACTGGCCTACCTGTATATATTACGCGCACAATGGGCTTTGTTTTATTTTTCACCACTGCCGCTAGGGGGAGCCAGTGTGGACGTGCGCGGGGTGCTTAATGCGCACCGAGACATGCGCAGTCAGGACCTGCGGCCACCTGGTGGTGTTTGTCCGTAGGCGTCCGCACTCCCCCCCCCCCCCCACCCCCACCCACACATACCTGGCGGGAAGGTGTGTGTGTGGAGGGGGAAGGGGGGAGGGGAGGGGGTGATGGGGCAAGGACTGATGAGGACTGGGGGAGCAAGGGGAGCGAAGAAAGGGGGTGAAGGAAGGGTGTACTGGGAGGAATTGGGAGTGAAGGGGTGGACAGGGAAAGGGAAGGGGGAGGAAGGAGAAGGATGAGTAGGAGAAGGGCAGCATGGGGGCGGGGGAGGGGAGGAGGGGGATAGGAGAGGAGAGACAGAGGTCAGGGTGAGGTCAGGGTGAGGTCAGGGTGAGGTCAGGGTGAGGTCAGGGTGAGGTCAGGGTGAGGTCAGGGTGAGGTCAGGGTGAGGTCAACGTGAGGTGCCGAGTGAAGTGATAGCAGTGAGATCACCCAAACAAAACCTCTAACCTCCCCCACTAACCCTGTAACCTCTTCTAACCTCCGGCCCCCGCCCCGCCATGCCCCGCCCGCCCCTCCCCGCCCCGCCCCTCCCGCCCGCCCGCCCCGCCCGCCCCGCCCGCCTCGCCCGTCCCGCCCGCCCCGCCGCCCGCACTCCCGGCTGTGCCCGGGTAGTAATGGTCCGTGTATGTCATGTTGACGGGGTATTAAGGGGCGGCCGGGATCTGCTCGGCGGGGTGGGAGGTGACGGGGGGGGGGGGGGTTCCGGTTGGGAAAGGGGCCAGCGGCCAAACCCAGAGCTGAGCTCGGACAAAGCGGCCAAGTCTCCACTTATTAACTGAACCCTACCTGTCGGCGTGTTTGTGTGGGAGGGGGAGGGGGAGGGGGGGGGGAGTAGGGGGAGGGGGACGGGGTATGAGTGGAAGCAAGCTAGGCTGTGAGTAGTATACAGGCACGGGGCGTTTAACCAGGGTATACAGGCAGTACAGACTGGGTAGTGATGATTGTTTGTTTGTTTGTTGTTGTTTTACGTCCTAGCAACATCTAAGGTCATATCAGGACGGGTACCAACTTGTGACAGTGCGCACTCATGGTGACTTTACCATGACCTGGTATCCCACTCAGTCACATTATCCTGACACTGAGCACACCAGTCCTTGCCCTGTCCTAATAATGCCGAGCGCCTGGCTAGGAAGTGACAAGCACCAATTTTCAAGTCATTGGTTTGACTCGACCATGGTTCGAACCCATGACCCCACGATCTACCAGCACGGGAGACGGACGCTCCAACTCATTCGGCCATCCCGTCTGGTTGGGTAGTGATGATGGTGGTGGTGATGATGATGATGATGGGGGTTGTGGTGGTGATGATGATGATGATGGGGGTTGTGGTGGTGATGACTATTAATGATGGGAATGAAGATAATAATAATGACTAAGTTGTCAATATGTCGAGGTCTTACTGCACAGCGCATGAAAACAGAATGGCTTCTGCTGCTGAGCTAATAACCGATGTCTACTTTTGTGCTGGTATGTCGTTAAAGGCCCTGTCACACCTCACCGGATTGGGGGAAATGGAAGTCCGTTTTGTGTCCGTACAAGTTTTGAACATGCACAAAATTAGGAATGGATGCCGCTGGACTGACGTCTACGGTTCTTGTCCGGTTTGAATTTGTTTCGTCCATTGGTTATCTGTTCATGTCCATTTCCTGTCCGTTTCCTGTCCGTTTCATGTCCATTTCATGTCCGTTCATCCAGTGGCCATTTACTCAATAGCGCAACATTTAGACACATTTTAATACATTTTGATACTTATCACCACCGGACTAGACAATTCTGTCCGTTGCTCCATCCGCGAGGTGTGACAGCTGCTTAAACAAACAAAGCTACTGAGGGTGCAGTATTAAACTTACATTATTCTATTATTATTATTGTCAATTTTATTATTATTATTAATATTGGTCATATGAGTGCTAACAATCATTGCAGTAATACCAATAATATCTTCTATAATAGGAACAGAAATAATAGCAGTAATAAGGAAACATCAATAATAATAATATCATACTTCAATTCACTTTATAAATCATTTAATAAATATTTTCTGCATAAACACCTGTTTACATATAACACTTGCGGCGGGAAGAACCAGTGCTACGGCACTGATGAGTGATATATGAATAAAATTCATTTACCACCAAAAAATGTATATTAGATATGAGATTACATGATCTACAAATACGCTGAAAAGGTACAGAAACCCGACAGAAGAAGGTGTTAATAATAATATGCAAGGGTTTTAATAAGGTGGTGACATTTGATGCATTAGGAGGACCGGTGGTAGGGCATTAGTGACATTAGTATCTTAATAAATAAGTAGGCCTTTAGTTTTTATATTCGGGCGGTGTGTGTGTGGGTGTGGGGGTGGGTGTGTGGTCACTGATGCATGACATGGCGTGTTGTGGATAGAGTGACGGAGTGCGAGGTGCTGAGCTGGAGGAGTGAAGCGGAAGTGCGTTGTGATTGGCTGAGCCAGGCGGGGTAGTGGGTAGTGTGTGTGGGGGGAGGAGGGGGTGTAGAGGAGGGAGGGGAGTCATAATGTGGCTTAATGAGAGCATGTTAGGCATGCATCCAACTTGGATCTGATTTATTAGAGGATAAGTAGTTATTTTTGGTAATAACAATATTTATCGTCTATTACGTGACATAGAATAGGACCTGTATGGAAAGTATAATGGTAGAAAAAAAAGGACGTGAGATGTGTTTATGTTCTCTCAAGTTAACTGTAAAGGTAAGGTCATAAGCCTACCTGTGTATGTATAAAACTAGGTATCTTATTGGTATTGTAAAGGGTTGTACTCACCTCAACAGGTACAGTGTCACACAGACAGGTGGGTGTGTAGTGGGCTGCACCTCACCTGGTAAAGTGCCACACAGACAGGTGCGTGTGTAATGAATGGGCTGCACTCACCTCACCAGGTAAAGTGTCACACAGACAGGAGGGTGTGTACTGGGCTGCACTCACCTCACCTGGTAAAGTGTCACACAGACAGGTGGGTGTGTAGTGGGCTGCACTCACCTCACCTGGTAAAGTATCACACAGACAGGTGGGTGTGTAGTGGGCTGCATTCACCTGACCAGGTCAAGTGTCACACAGACAGGTAGGTGTGTAGTGGGCTGCACTCACTTCACCACGTAAAGGGTCACACAGACAGGTAAGTGTGTAGTGGGTTTCACTCACCTCACCTTGTAAAGTGTCACGCAGGCAGGTGAGTCTGTAGTTGGTACCCACATACCCCAATAGAAGGTATCCACAGAGTAGCAGGTACCCACACACCCAGAGAACAACTCTTTGATACCCCACAAGCAGCTCCTCCCACACCCCATGAGCAGCTCCACGCACACACCGGAAGCAGCTCCCACAACACCCCGCGAGGATCTCCCTAACTCCCCAGAAGCAGCTCCGGCCGCCCCCCTAGCATCTCCAGCCACCACACGAGCAGCCCCAGCCACCCCCAGAGCAGGTCCCGCCGCCCACGAGCAGCTCCAGCCGCCCCCGAGCTGCGCTACCACCCCGAGCAGCTCCGCCACCCCCGAGCAGCTCCCGCCGCTCCGCAGGCAGCTCCAACCACCCTCGAGCAGATCCTAACACACCCCAAGCAACTCCGCCGCCCCCGAGCAGTTCCCGCCCCACCCCGAGCAGCTCCCGCCGCCCCTCGGGCAGCTCCCGCCGTCTGAGCCGCCCATCTAATTAGACACGCCGCGCTCTAATTGCGGAGGTGAGACTGGGCAGGCACGGCCCGATCCATTACCCACACCAATAAGCCCAGTGGAGGGTGAAAGGTCCTCGCTAAGGGCCATGGCCCCCACGGGCCGGACCCCCGGCGGGGTGGCTGCGGGGGGACAGGGGGGAAGGGGGAGGGCAGGGCCGCACATGCGCACTCTCGCCCCGCCTCGCCTCGCTCGGCTGCTGAATTATTTAGTCACGTGATTAGTCACGTGTCGCGTCAGATTATCTAAGGCCGCGGTGGATTGTGGGCGTTTGAGTAATCTGTGCTCGCCTGGCCGGGCTTCTCCCCACCCACCCACACACACACACACCTGCCCACACTCACATACACAGCGCACAGCCCCCGGGTAGGGCTCAGGTCCAATGGAGGTCGGTTATAATTACACAGCTAATTTCCATCAGAACTGTGTCAGAATTACTGATGAAAATCGTGGGAACAATGCGAATTTGCATAATTCTTGCATTATATAGACACATATATGTAAATTAATCTACAGTGTACTCACTGTGGACTGCGTAGTATATGCAGGTTATATATGTACGATATAGCAATTTAAGATATATTTTAAGTTTTTTTAAAGTAAAGCTTGGTATAAAGAATGGATTACCCTTTACAACAACGAGGGGATGGAAATCAGCAACAACGATACTGCTAATATAATGAACAAACATTTTTCTACCATAGGCAATAAACTATCCAAACAGTTCAACACAAACTGGACCACGAAAGCGCCACAATTAAACACAGACATTGGAGATTGCACAACCACAATAAAAGAGATAAATGAGCTCATAAAATCAATTGATTGCAACAAGCCTTCGGGCATTGAAAATACATCAAGTATAGTATTGAAAGATGCATTCGGATGCATCCCAGATGTTATATGTGAGCTATACAACAAATCGTTCACAGAAGGTACTTATGTGGACTGCTGGAAACTAGCCAAAATAACACCGCTCCACAAAGGAGGGGATAAACAGGTACTGGGAAACTATAGACCGATCTCCATACTCCCACTGCCTGGTAAATTAATGGAAAAAATAATGCATAGACATATTATGGACCACCTAAATGAACACAAAATATTAAACAGTAAACAGGGCAGTTTCAGAAAATACCACTCGACAATAAAAACAATTGCTAACTTAATAACTGATATTGCAAACAGTATCAATAAAAAGAACCTAGTGGGTGCAGCATTCATAGACTTCAGCAAAGCGTTTGACACGGTGGACCACCCTATCCTAAGGAGCAAACTAACCCAAATGGGAATAACGGGAGTAACAGGAAAATGGCTAGCGAGCTATCTAGAAAACAGAAAGCAATGCACCACAGTAAATGGATCCATATCCAATGAGGAAAAGATAACTTGCGGAGTACCCCAAGGGTCAGTCCTGGGGCCACTTCTCTTCCTCATATATATTAACGATCTAAACAACTGGCTAGAAATTGAAAACATCCAACTATATGCAGATGACACTGTGGTATATGCTGCAGGCAAAACAACCGAAGAAATAGAAACGAAACTGAATCTAACACTAACAAAACTAATCGAGTGGTGCCAACTAAATAGGATAACCATAAACAACAGCAAGTCAAAAACAGTACTATTTGGTACCAGGCTAACAAGTAACGAGAAAATAAAGTGTCTTCTGGGAAACACCGAACTAGAACAAGTAGACAACTACCGATATCTGGGAGTGGATCTAGACAGACACCTAAATTATGACCTCTGCATAACAAATACTATCAAAAAAGTAAACCATAAAATATGGCTACTGGCTAAACTGAGATACTACATGACTGAAAGCATGGCAATTAAAATATATAAAGGCATGATCCTCCCCTACTTTGACTATGGCGATGTAGTATACATGGGAGGAAATACAAAACTATTAAACAAACTACAGGTGCTACAAAATAGAGCCCTCAAAGTATGCCTTCAGGTGAACAAAAGATATCCCACAATCGAATTACACAAAAAATGCAATGCAACACTACTAACGAGTAGAAGGGAAACGCACCTCAAAATACTGGCACACCATTACACCACAAAACCAGGCTACACAGCAACCCCCCGTAGGGACACCAGGCAAATTGCAGACCCAGTGCTACTGACAGCAATAAGTAACACCAAAATTTATGAGAGAAGTGTACTGGCCATGGTGGCACATGCCTGGAATAATCAACCCACACAACAACGAGCAATCGAAAGCATGGACCACTATAAAAGGTCCTTAAAGAAAACATAATACACAACCACCTACTGAAGAAACAATATCTCACCTGATCGTGGGCGCAGTCACTGCTTGCTGTGTTCTGGCACAAAAAGCAAAAGTCTGGCTAGAAAAGATGGTAGATATTACAAATACGGAAACTAGCCCCACTAAGTACTAAGGAATTCGAAATGACTATCACCATAGGGCGCAGTCCGTCTGGGTATGTGTACTGGCACAAACCAAAGCAGAACCAGGCAGGCCACGGTCATGCATCCGAATCACCCTGAAATACAAAATGGCTAACCATACAACACAGCCATCCCACCTAGTCGCAGTCCTGAAGGGTCCAGGGGTGTTCTGGCACACTGGTGTACTATCTAAGGACAGGGCATGGGTGAAAGGATGCTGTAACAAACCACAATGGGATGGGATCCTCTCCCACAGGCCTGTATGTCATCTGCATAGATGTACATAGTAGGCTAAGTTATCATATACAGGTTAGGAAAAAAACTTGAAAATTAAAAAAAATATATATATAGAAGCTACTAACACCCAAAACCGCAAAGGTTGCCCCGAGAAAGATCAGGTAAAGACTCCTGAGTGCGGGACCAGACCAATCCAGTATCACAGCTGTCCAGCGTTGAAAACAAGCACCCTCACGGGTTATGGGCAGAATAAAAAACTTGTCACAAAAAAACAAAAAACAAAAAATTTAAACATCTCTAGAGCACATTGATTTTTATTATCGGCTATTGGATGTTAAACATATGGTTATTCTGATATATTTCTTTGGAGGAAACCTGCTTCGGCCACTTGGGTACTCTTTCCAATAAGCAGCAAGGGGTCTCTTATAAGTTATATGCACTTTCCCACAGACAGGACAGAACATTCTGCAGCCTTTGATGAACTAATGTTTTAAGAGTGAGTTGTTCGCAGTTTGTGCACAAATGCATACTGATAGAGTGGAAGACCCGATTAGCAGGTGGCGCCACCTGTACAGATATAATCAGTTGCAGAGGTGAACAATCAAATAGTAGCCATAAAGAGCAGGAATCGAATTTGAATTTTATATTCGCATAATAAAGTATACAATGTGCACACAAAGAAAAAATCCTCTGATGCAACTGCCACTTGTCAACATCCGGTGGAGGCGAGGTGGGCTGCAGGTGGCGCCACCGATACAGTGTTGAGTCTTATGGAGTGTAACAATATAATAACAATTCCCTTACATATCTTTATACTGACATAATACGTTATGCATCACATGAATGGTATTATTGTAAAAGAGTAATGGTGGCATTTGTCCCCATTTGGGGTTAATATATGATTATATTTATGGGAGCTGTAATCCATAATGCCTAAGTGGGAAAATGTCGATTAATTTATTAAGCATGTATTTTTGGGGAAAGAGATGCTTTATTCGCTTTAGTGGCCACTTGGAATTGGTCAGACAGCATGACATGACTGTCAACTGTCAACTGTCAACTGCTTAATGCTCTATACTAGCTAGTACAGTAAAAACTCTCTAAATCAACGACCATGGAATCGACTTTAAATGGTCCACTTCGGGAAGTGGTCGGTTTAGGGAGTTTAAAAAAAATCATTACAATGGTATTTATTGTATGGGCGATCGTTTGAGACCCAAATAAAGCGATCGTTATAAGGGAGTGGTCGATCTGTCGAAGTGGTCGGTTAGATAAGTTGTACTGTATGGGGTAAGATGTCCAGACTGGTTATGGCTATTTGTTGTTAAGTTATATTTGATCCGGCAAGATAACGCCAAAAGAGGTGGTAGTTCAGGTAGCAATAGTTGAATCAGGACAACACGGGATGAACTCAAGACAAGCCCGAAGCTGAACAGAAATGGCAAAGTCAGGTAGGTGGCCAGACAGTTTGATTGGGTCGCTAACTCATTGGAAAGTCAGGGAGTGAGCGCTGGGGAGGTTCTGACGGGCTGAACGGCGGGGAAACATGGCAGCCAATCACGAGGCGGTGGGCTGAGCGACCTGGAAGGTGGTGTCACTTGTTGTCATGGGAGGGGTTGATGACAATGGGAAATATTGTGCCTAGAGCAGGATTCGAACCCACACCGCTCTCATTCCAGGCAAGTGTGCTAACCATTACACCATCTAGGTTCCCTGATATCATAACCCTATTCCACATCCACCTGTTTACGCGGCTCCGTGGCTCGGACGTCAGTGTAGAGTACTACACTTGTGAATTATGTACCTGGAACATGCTCAACAGATGGCAAGTGTCACACATCGGGCGCAGTGGTCGAAGCGGTAGAGCGTGGGCTTCGTGTGCAGGAGATAGGGAATTCGGTTCCCGGTCGAGTCAATCCAATGACTTATCAAATTGATTCTTGTCGCTTCATAGCCTGGCGGTCAGCAGTAATAGGATAGGGCAAGGACTGGTTAGCTCAGTGTCAAGATAAGGTGACTGAGTTGGATATCGTCCATGGTGCGAGCAGGCTGATTTCCCAGTGGGGCAGTGCTATAAAGTTGCCATGAGTGTGCACTGTTACAAGTCGGTACCCGTCCTGATATGACCTTAGATGTTGCCAGGATGTAAAACTCCAACAACCAACCAACCAAGCAAGTGTCACAAGCAAAGTCAACACATCTTCGAGTAGGACAAGGAGAGGGAAAAAAACAGAGTTAAATCTTTTTCATCCAAGGATTGTGTCATTGTTCAATTAGTCCCCGTTTTGGATAAGCTGTTAAGCACTTCTGCAAACAAAGAATGCGAACAGCTTTGTGTTCTGGTTAGGGAGAATGGGGGAGGCAGGGGGGGGGGGGGTGATTGGTGCCTGAATTAAAAGGTGAATGATTCGCAAGCTTGCTTCGTTTCTTAGTGTGTTCCCGGTAGGTGGTAGCGTTGTAATGCTGCGTAGTTGCATGGTCTCCGTCCTTGTCGCTCGGGGGCGCCCCATAGCGCCATTTCAGGCTGGGTGGAGTAGTTGTGGGGGCCGGGGGCGGGGCGGGGCGGGGCGGGGCGGGGCGGGACGGGGCGGTGTCAAGGGTTGGTATACAGATGGATGTTGGGTGTAATGGGGTGACGGCGGACCAGTGTATAATCGGAGTAGAATGGGGCTCGGGGTCGCGTAAGGTGGGGCGGGCGAGGGCGGTTCTAGGTGCGACTAAGTCCCGGCCGGGCCGAGGATGGATGCGACGCGGCCGGGAGGCGGGCTCGGGGCCGGGCGGCGCTGACCCCGGGGCAGGCGGCGGGGCGAGGTGCAGGGGTCGCGGCACCAGGCGCGCCCCCAGGTCCCGCGGTCAATCGGGGGCAGCGGCCGGGCGTCGGGCCCGCAGCCCTGTCACCTGGTACTGAAGGACGGCTCCATTGCTGGCTTCAATTGCCCCCCGCCCCCCTCCCCCCGCCCCGCCCGCCCCGCCCGCCCCGCCCGCCCCGCCACGCCGCCCCGCCCCCCCCGCCACCCCCGCCCCGCCCCCCCGCCCCGCCCCGCCCCGCCCCGCCCCGCCCCCGCCCCGCCCCGCCCCGCCCGCCCCGCCCCGCCTCGCCCCGCCACGCCACGCCACGCACGCCACGCCACGCACGCCACGCCCCCGCCCCACTCCACCCCGTCCAGCCCCACCCCACCATAGTATTGCCCTGCTCTATCACTGGCTTACAATAATTTCTCCCACAATAGCACCCCACATTGCATCCCTGTGTTAATGCAACACCCACATTAACGCAGCAGTTACATTAAAACAACACCCACAGTAAGCACATCTGCATTAACACAGCAACCACATTAATGCCCACATTAACACAAACACCCACATTAATGCACCACCCACATTAATGCACCACCCAAATTAATGCAACACTCCCATAACACAACCCACACTAATGGAACACCCACATTAATGCATCACCCACATTGATTCAACATCCACATCAATGCAACACTCCCAATTAACACAACACCATCACTAATGCAACACCACATTAAAACAACACCCACATCAACACAACACACACATTAACACAACACACACATTAATGCAACACCCACATTAACACAACACCCACATTAACACAGCACCCACGTTAACACAACATCCTCATTAACACAACACCCCATTAGTACAACAGCAACCTTAACACAACACCCACCTTAAGACACCACCCACATTAACACAACACCCACATTAACACAACACCCACATTAACACAATTCCCACATTAACACAACACCAACCTTAACACAACACCCACCTTAACACAACACCCACATTAACACAACACCCACATGAACACAACACCCACATTAACACAATGCCCACATTAACACAACACCCACCTTAACACAACACCCACATTAACACAGCGCCCACATTAACACAATGCCCACATTAACACATCACCCACCTTAACACAACGCCCACATTAACACAACGCCCACATTAACACAACACCAACCTTAACACAACACCCACATTAACACAACACCCACATTAACACAACGCCCACATTAACACAACGCCCACATTAACAAAACACCAACCTTAACACAACCCCCACCTTAACACAACACCCACATTAACACAATGCCCACATTAACACAACACCATCCTTAACACAACACCCACCTTAACAGAACACCCACATTAACACAACACCCACAGTAACACAACACCCACATTAACACAATGCCCACCTTAACACAACACCCACCTTAACACAACACCCACATTAACACAGCGCCCACATTAACACAATGCCCACATTAACACAGCACCCACATTAACACAACGCCCACATTAACACAACACCAACCTTAACACAACACCCACATTAACACAACACCCACATTAACACAATGCCCACATTAACACAACACCAACCTTAACACAACACCCACCTTAACACAACACCCACATTAACACACCACCAACCTTAACACAACACCCACCTTAACACAACACCCACATTAACACAACACCCACATTAACACAACACACACATTAACACAACACTCACATTAACACAACACCCACTTTAACACAACGCCCACATTAGTCCTGGTGCCGCCCACACCTCTTGTAGATCTACTACACAGTTGGTGCTATATTCCGCGAACCGGAAGCTGAGGTCGGATGCACCTCCTTCATACTCAAAATAACCTCATCCCTCATCCCTCCCGGGTGTTCCAGGAGTCCTCCTCCAGGGTGTTCCCGGAGTCCTCCTTTAGCAGGGTCACGTGACAACGTAGGGACGCCGCAGTGTGACGCAACACAACGCGCACTGCGCGTTGTGTTGCGTCATTACGTGAGGTATAAAGTACTTATGCAAATATTAGCCAGGTATGTAATGATCCTGCTTATTAGTATTTGTCATTGTCTTCTACTCCTGCTCCTCTAACCTCCTTTGATATGCTCATTTGTAGTTTGTGTTACAGGAGGCTGTGGTGCAGCCTGGGGAGCGGCAGGTCTGCTACTAAGTAGTTCTCTTAATTCCTCTCCTGCCCTACAGGTGGCTCCTCTCTCCCTCTTATCTGCTCATTCCGCCGCCAAATTTTCATTCAGGATAGGGCAAGAATTGCTTTGCTCAGTATCGGGATAATGTGACTGAGTGGGATATCGGCTCATGGTGCCGGTGACCCGGTCTTCCGCCTATTTATCCTTGTATAATAATTATACTACTTATGTTTTATTAAAGCTGCATAGTCCGATGAAGCATCAACTTTCCAAAGCGCAAACAATTATCCAGAATTGATTCTACATATCTAACTTAGATACTGATGCCCTTATTAAGCATATTGCCAGTAGAGGTGGTACCGATATGCCTATTTTCAGGGGTCTGGCCCATGGACTATATGTTGCCATACAGAAGGGAATACTGAGACAGGGTAATAGAAGCTGGTACTACTGAAGTCTACGGTGTCAGAGTTTTGGCGTACTTGCCAAAAATAATTTCACATGTTTGCACATCAAATATCTCAAACCTTAGCCATCTAAAATAAACATTACTTTAACCTAAAGTAAGGTAAATTGTAACAATCAATTTAATGTATTGATCTCAGAAAAATTACAGAAACTCAAAACCATCGGACTATGCAACTTTAACATAATATTCCTTCCATGAGCACCACTACCGCCACTGACACCACTACTACCAAACACACAACACTGTCCATAGCACCACTACCACCTAACACACCACCAACATCAACACCACCAACACTACAACCAATAACACCACAACCACCAACACCACTAACAAAACCGCCAACCACCACCACTACCACCAGTACCAACCATCATCACCACCACCAACACCACCACTACCAGCACCACCACCACCACTGCCACCAATACACCAAAACCAGCACCACCACCACCACTGACACCAACACCACCACTACCAGCACCACCACCACCACTGCCACCAACACCACCCCTACCAGCACCACCACCACCAGAACCACCAACACCACTAACACCACTAACAAAGCCACCAACCACCACCAACCACCACCACTACCACCAGTACTAACCATCATCACCACCACCAACACCACCACTACCAGTACCACCACCACCACTGCCACCAACACCACCCCTACCAACACCAGTACCAGAATCACCACAACCACCAACACCACTAACAAAACCACCAACCACCACCACTACCACCAGTACCAACCATCACCATCATCACCATCACCACCACCACAACTACCACCACCACCACCACCCCTGCCACCAACACCACCACTACCAGTACCATCACCATCACCACTACATCAGTCACCACCTCCACCACCACCACCACCACCAACACCACCACGACACCTTGGTTTAGGTGGAGCGTTCCCCCCTGCCACCCACCCTTCACACCCCCTCCCTTCCCACACACACTCACACACACTCACACTCCTACACTCACAAACACACTCACACACACCAGAGCCGCGGGCAGGCAAAAGGCCGGCAAGAGTAGAGAAGCACTCACAATTATAACTGGTTTACGCGGCCCTAAAAAGCAGTCTATAGGATGCTTTAAACGCCCGCCGGAAATGGCCATCGTTTTGTGGGTGCGCGCGCAGCCGGTAACTCACCCTTATGGCGGCGCGCGCGGCGCGGTCAGACGTGATCTACGCGCGCCGACAGGGGGCGTTATTGCCGCGCGTCGCGCCCTAATGTGATTTCGGAGGCGGTAGGGGTGTGCTTTATAGACGCGCGTTATGTAGCGGCGACATGCCACCGCCCGCCTCCACCCCGCCCACTGCCCACCCACCGCCCCGCCCACACCCCCCTTCCCCACAACATCCCGACCCTCAGCTCCCTATCCAGTTCTCAGAGTATATATACCTGGATCTCACTTTCTCGCTTACTCTCCCATTTCCCGTTTGTTCCTTTTTGTTCTGTCTCTGCCTCTTTCGATCCCCCTCTCTCTGTCTCTAACTCTATCTCTGTCCCTGTCTGCATCTGTCAGGCTCTGCTTCTATATCTGCCCCTGTCTCTGTCTCTGCTTCTCTCTCCAACTTTTCCCTTAATATTTCACTTATATACCTCTCACTGTCTTCTCCACCCCCTAATTGTCGTCATTCTCGTTGTGACTTTCTCCTACCCTCCCCTTCTCCCCCCCCCTCTCTCTCTCTCTTTCTCTCTCAGTTTCTCTCCATCTCTCCCTCCCTCTCCCTCCTCTCTATATAATCCCCGCCTCCTATCATGTCACCTTCTCCACCTGTGTGTTCCCTCCTCCATCCTGTCTCTCCCTCTATCCATTTGTTTATATCTGTAGTCTGTTTCAGTTTGTGCATCTCTGTCTTCACTTTTCCTCCCCCTCCTCCGTATGTCTTCTTCCGCCTCTTGTGTCACTTCCCTAGCTCCCCACCCATTGTCGCTCTGCCTATCATCTATACTTCTCCGTCTTCCTGTCTTTCTCCGCCCCTTGTGGCACTCCTCTAGCTCCCCACTCATTGTCGCTCTGCCTATCATCTATACGTCTCCGTCTTCCTGTCTCTCTCCTCCTCTTGTGTCACTCCTCTAGCTCCCCACAAATTGTCGCTCTGCCTATCATCTATACGTCTCCATCTTCCTGTCTCTCTCCGCCTCTTGTGTCACTCCTCTAGCTCCCCACCCATTGTCGCTCTGCCTATCATCTATACGTCTCCATCTTCCTGTATCTCTCCGCCTCTTGTGTCACTTCCCTAGCTCCCCACCCATTGTCGCTCTGCCTATCATCTATACGTCTCCATCTTCCTGTATCTCTCCTCCTCTTGTGTCACTCCTCTAGCTCCCCACCCATTGTCGCTCTGCCTATCATCTATACGTCTCCATCTTCCTGTCTCTCTCCTCCTCTTGTGTCACTCCTCTAGCTCCCCACAAATTGTCGCTCTGCCTATCATCTATACGTCTCCGTCTTCCTGTCTTTCTCCGCCCCTTGTGTCACTCCTCTAGCTCCCCACCCATTGTCACTCTGCCTATCATATATACGTCTCCATCTTCCTGTCTTTCTCCGCCCCTTGTGTCACTCCTCTAGCTCCCCACCCATTGTCACTCTGCCTATCATCTATACGTCTCCATCTTCCTGTCTTTCTCCGCCCCTTGTGGCACTCCTCTAGCTCCCCACCCATTGTCGCTCTGCCTATCATCTATACGTCTCCGTCTTCCTGTCTTTCTCCGCCCCTTGTGTCACTTCCCTAGCTCCCCACCCATTGTCGCTCTGCCTATCATCTGTACGTCTCTGTCTTCTTCCGCCCCTTGTGTCACTTCCCTAGCTCCCTACCAATTGTCGCTCTGTCTATCATCTGTACGTCTCTGTCTTTCTCCGCCTCTTGTGTCACTCCTCTAGCTCCCGACCCATTGACACTCTGCCTGTCTGTGTATATCACCCGATATACACCTACCAGGGTCCTGTCTAGGTGGATCCTTATCTGAGAGGTTAGTTCCAATGCAGACTACTACACCGATTTCATCGGGATAAGCAGTTTTAAATATTATCAACAACAACAATTATGCAGCTTTACATTGTGTTTGCAAAGGGTATGATTTGTGCACATGATGTGTGTTGGCTGACTGATTTCAAATAGACCGAAGCCAAATAGCTCATTGCATGTGTAATGCAAACGGCAAACGAATTGACAATTACAATTTGAACCACAGAATTTGTCTATTGGTGAACATGTCCTGATCGCATCATATCATTTTCTAGCATGTGTTTCTTTCCTTCAAAAGCAGTCTGTCGGTTATCTGTATATCAGCTCGAGGACTCATGATTTTGCATTACATATTATTTGTTTATAAGGGGCAGTGGGAAGACAACCATTAATGGTTACACTGTTCCTACAATTTCTATTGTCAACAGGTTAGTTTATGTTTGTAGACTATGGAATAAACAATGCTGGTTGGTTGGTTGTTGGAGTTTATGTCCTGGCAACATGTAAGGTCATATCAGGACATGTACCAACTTGTGACAGTGTGCACTTATGGTGACTTTATAGGGCACCAGCACCATGACCCAATATCCCACTCAGTCACATTATCCTGAAACTGAGCTAACCAGTCCCTGTTCTATCCTACTAATGCAGAGCGTCTGGCTAGGAAGCGACAAGGATAAATGTTTAAATCATTGGTTTGACTCGACCATGATCCCACGATCTACCAAAATGGGAGACAGACGCTCAACTCATTCGGCCATCCCCTCTGGTCCGAAAGAGAAGTTAGTTTCAAATGTCGTCATATTTGAACATTGTTCCTGTGAATATGTCAGATTGACTTGTTCACCCTTAAGCTTCATGTGGAGATTCATTTTGAGTTTTGAAGCCAAGTCTAGCCAGACGCAATTAATGCGAGGCACGCGCCTTATGAACCGGAAGTAAATACCAATTAACTCACAGCGCTAAGCTCTACCCGGAACCGGAAGTGAGCCTCGAGGCACCCGTGCGCTGTAATCGGTGGTGTGGGGGCTGGATGTGGGGGGGGGGACCCAGGAGGAACACACCAGGGGGGGACGGGGTGGGGGTTTGGGAGAGGGGCAGGGATAGTGTGGGGAGGTGGGGAGGGGAGAGAGGAGATTGGGGAAAGAGACAGGAGGAACTACAGAGGAGGTGGACGGAGCTGGGGGTGGACAGGGGAAGGACAGTGTGAGGACAGTGTGAGGACAGTGTGGGGTGTCATGCAGACAGATTGTGGACATGGTGAGGGTGGATTTGGGGGGTGGGGTGGGTGAATAGACAGGAGACGGTGAGCATCCAGGAAGAACCCCAGGATGGGACAAGAAGGGTGGAGAGGGATGAGGGAGGCTTTTAGAGAAGGGTGGGGGCAGAGTGGAGATGGAGGGGGGAGGGGGGAGATGGGTGGAGGGCAGAGGAATGAGACGGGGGGTGGCAGGGATATGAAGACAAGAGCAGGGGAGGGCAGTGATGGAGATAAAGGGAGGATTCCATTTACACGATATGCGATATACGAGATATGGGGTGACTTTTCGCTGTTTGTATTTGAAACAGCACACTTGGTTCGGATTCGCACCAATCGCTACATGGAGCGATCCAGTTTGCCATCTATGCAAATCGCATTCGCAGTCAGACATATGGAATCAAAGCGATTGTATTTACATTTTTTACATTTTATGCCACATTTGCATACCGCATATATGGAATCCTAGCTGAAAGTTGCATAGTCCGGTGGTTTTGAGTTTCTGTAATTTTTTTCTGAGATAAATGTATTGATTGTTATAATCTACCTTACTTTTAGTTTGAGGTATTTAAAAAATTTTAAATGGCTAACTTTTGAGATATTTGAAGTGTTAACATCTCAAATTAGTTTTGGCGAGGAAGCTAAAGCTCTGCAGTGACAGGTTGTATTAAATTGGCTTAGTAATACTAATAGTATTCCCTTCTATGTGGCAATAAATACATAAGTATCTTAATAAATACATAAGTATCTAAGTTAAATATGTAGAATCAAATCTAGATAATTGCTTTAGTTTGGAAAATGTGATGCTTCATCGGACTATGCACCTTTAAGACGGGGCAGAGACAGAATGGAAACCAGGAGAAGTTAGGTGTGTGCGG
>JASIRB010001037.1:0-35892 GCA_030323885.1 Branchipolynoe longqiensis | reverse complement strand
CACTGTCAGTCTAACGAGTCCAGCATGCTCAGCGTAAGGACAGCGACGTTCACAGCATGTTCACTTACGTTCGAAGAACGTTGGTGCACGTTACATACATTACGTGTGTGCCAGCCATTCATCAAGTACGTCGAATACATCAAAACACGTTGAACTTATGTTACACTAATGTTAGACACATGTGAGAGACACGTTAGACCTATGTTGAGATACGCTAACCCCACACTGTCAGCGCATGGGCTGCACGTTCCTCCCGGCTCTCTCTCAGTCTACCGTAGACCGACATAGCTCTAATGAACATCTAACGTATCTCGACGTAAGTCTAACATGAGCGCAATGTGAGCGCAACGTGAGTGCAATGTAAGCCCAATGTAAGCCCAATGTAAACCCAACTTAACGGCCTTTACGTTGAGCTATGTCAAAAGTTTTAGGTATGTCCAAAACCTTGACGTTTGTCACCATAGCTCGACGTAGGCTTAACAAACAAGTAATTTATCTCGACGTAATGGCCAAATTTCACCGATGTCGGGTTACGCTACCAAGTTACGTCGTAGTGTGACAGGGCCATTAGGACAATAGGAGTATGTAATGCATCCGTCGGCAGTATGCAGACTGTATGCGGCCTGCACGTTCCCACCAGCTAAACGTATGGCTAACGTGCAGCAACATATACCAACGTATCCCTAACATACTCCCAACATACGCCGACAAGTCACGAACGTACACACAGCATACATTCAACGTACGAGCCACGCGTCAACACACATTGACAATTTTGAGCATGCACAACATTTTTTCGGTGGCTACGGTCTCCGTGGGACTGTAATATAAAATCGCCATCCATGCACAACGTTGCATAGCGGTACCGGCGAATATCAACTTGATCTTCGATGGTGCACCAAAATAAACAAATAAACCAGTAAACTAGAAGATTTATTAAATTAGAACAGCGAATGGAAGCAAGTTGCCAAGTATCTGCCATGACGGGTGGGGGTGGGGCAGTTTAACCCGGTTCCCACCGTCCAGCCTATCTCCACCCGGGGAGATAACCCTGAGCACACCCCTTAAGGCACCCCTCAGTGCCCGTCTGATCTGCCGCGTGCTATCTCCAACACGCTTTCGCCGATGTTAAACTTCAAATTGGGCTTGACAGTGTGTGCGCGTGGGGCGCGTACGTGCGTACATGTGTGTTTATGCCCGCACCTCGCCTCGCCTTCCCTTCCCTCCCCCTACCCTCCCCCTTCCCCTTCCCCCCTCCCACTGCCCTCCCCCCCCCCATCCCCCTTCTCCCTCCCCCGCCCCCGCCCCCTCCCCTCCCCTTCCTTCCCTCCCCTTCCTTCCCCTCCCCTCCCCTCCCCTCCACTCCCCTCCCCTCCCCTCCCCTCCCCCCCTCCGCCTCTCCTTCCCCCTCGCCCCCCTCTCCCCCTCTCCCTTCCCTCCCCCTCTCCATCCCTCCCCTTCTACTCCCCTCTCCGTTTCCACTCCCCTCTCCCCTTCCACTCCCCTCTCACCTTCATTCTTCCCCTCTCACCTCTACCTTCCATTCCCCTCTCACCTCTCACCTTCCATTCCCCGTGCCCATCTCCACGCTCCTCTCCTCCTCCTCCTCCAACTTCCTCTCACCCCTCCCCCTCTCCTCCTCTCCTCCCCCTCCTCCCTCCTCCTCCTCCTCTCTCCCTCCTCTTCTCCTCCTCTCCTCCTCTCCTCTCCCCTTCTCTTCCTCTCCCCCTCTTCTTCTCTCTTCTTCCACCTTCTCTCCACTCTCTCCTCTTTCCCATCCTCCTCTTCCCTCTCTCCTCTCCACCTCCACTCCTCACATCTCCACTCCTCTCCTCCACTCCTCACCTCTCCTCCTCCTCCTCCTCATCCTCCTCCTCCCTCCCTTCCTCTCCTCTTCTCCTCTCTCTGCTCCCTCCTTCTCCCGGCCTCCCTCTTTCCTTCTCCTCCTCCACTCCTCTTCCTCTCCCCTATCTCTCCTCTCCTCCCCCCACTCCCCTCCCTCCCCCCCTCACCCCCTCCCCCCTCCCTCCCCCCTCCCTCTCCCCCTCCCTCTCTCCCTCTCACCCCCCATCTCGCCCTCCCTCTCCCCTCCCTCTCCCCCGTTCCACCCCTCCTCTCCCCCTCCCCTCTCCCCCCCTCCACTCTCCCCTAACCTCCCCTTCCCCTTCCCATCTCCTCACTCTAACATTCCCCTCCCCCATCTCCTCCTCCACTCCTCTCATCTCCCTCGTCTCCTCTCCTCTCCCTCCATCTCATTTCCTCCTCTCCACTCCTTTCCTTCCCCCTCCCCTCCCCTCCACTCTCCTCCTCCACTCCTCTCTCCCTCCCATTCCCCCTCCTATCCCCAACATCCTTCCCTCGCCATCTCTCCCCTCTCCCCCATCCCTCCCCTCTCCATCTGTCCCCTCTCCCCCCTCTCTCCCCTAAGCCCAATCTCCCCCTTCCCCCTCTCCCCCTCTCCCTTCCCCCCTCTCCTCCCCTTCCCCCTCTCCCCTCCCCCTCGTCTCTCCCTTCCCTCTCTCCCCTTCCCCCCCCTCCCCCCCCTCCCCTTCCTCCCGCCCTCCCATTGTCCCTCCCAGCCCTCCCCCAGCCCTCCCCCTGGGCCCTGGTGCCTCCCCTCTCCCTCCCCTCCCATAACCCTCCCCTCCCATACCCTCCCCTCCCATAACCCTCCCCTCCCATAACCCACCCATCCCATACCCTCCCCCTCCAATACCCTCCCATTTTACCCTCCCCCTTCCAACCCCCCATCCCCTCCCCTCCGCCTTCCATACCCTCCCCTTCCATACCCTCCCCATCCATATCCGTCCCCACTCGCCTCCACTCCGCTGTACTCCCCTCCCATACCATACCATACCCTTAACTAACTCTCCTTCCCCTCCCTTTCCCCACCCATCACACCCTTCCCCTCCCCGCCCCCACATCCCCCGTTTCCCCCACTCCGTTTCCCCTCCCCCCTCCCCACCTCAGTTGTAAACTGTCGGTGGCCGTGTGTGAAGACAGGTGGGTAAGTGGGCTGCGTGTGATGCTGACAGATAAGGCGTCGATGCGGTCAGGTGCGTGTCAGCGTAGGCGATGGCTGACTTCTTGTAAATTTATTTATGGTTTTTCCGGAAATCACTCGCGAACAACGCTTACGTGGACAGAGTACTATGTGTCTGATCTCGTTGAATTATTATTCAGGCCACGGTTAGACTTACTCCAACTTCCAAGATAACTTACTGTAGACAAGCATAACATTTCTAATTTAATTATTTTCATTATATCACACTTTCCAAATATAAAACGCAAATGCCGATGTGTGTGTGCACATATAAATTGGGTGTGAACGTATATCTCTGTAAATTATGGTATTGTAGTCTCCAAATTATTTTCACCATATATTTCCACACCTGAATCATTGATGTCCATGTTCAGTGTACAACTGTCAAATGTGTGCAAATATAATTATTTATTTGTACATATATAATTATTTATTTGTACATAAGAACAATAATGAGTGTAGTGGTCTGCACTGACCTCTCAGGCAAGTAACCACATAGACAGGTAGGCGTGGGGAGTGTGTTGATATCAGGGAGCCTAGGTGGTGTAATGGTTAGCACACTGGCCCGGAATGCAGAGAGATGTGGGTTCGAGTCCCGCTCTAGGCACAGTATTTCCCATTTTCATCACCCCCACGACACTGGTTGCCGTGATCAGGATCCTGTACAAGCTTTGCGCTGTATGGTTGTTGAACCTACCCTGTGTATGTATGTGTTAGTGTATTGCCTGTATGTATGTAATTGTAAGCATTACAAGACTTACAATTCCAGGGGGACGAGTGTAGTGGTCTGCACTGACCTCTCAGGCAAGTAACCACATAGACAGGTAGGCGTGGGGAGTGTGTTGATATCAGGGAGCCTAGGTGGTGTAATGGTTAGCACACTGGCCCGGAATGCAGAGAGATGTGGGTTCGAGTCCCGCTCTAGGCACAGTATTTCCCATTTTCATCACCCCCACGACATTAGCATAACATAAGTTAGAAATTCTGACCAAATAGTATATATATAGTATTAGCAAAGCTAGCTTAGAAAGTATTCCATTCTGGTCACACGTGGACCAGTGTGACGCCATGAAATGTCAAGATGAGTATAACAAAATTTCGATATTTCGGGATTCGCAGGAAATTGTGATAACTGCGGAGCAAATAATAAAGTGTATAATTCTGGATTATTGTTTGTGACACTATACATTTAAAACGAACCCTAAGTAACATACTTCCGTGCGAGTGATACTAGTACTAGTAGTAGTAATAGTAGTAGTAGATTCTGCCAACAACACCCCCTGGAGGTGGACAAAGGGCAGCCCGCTGTTTCTAGTGCATTGCACACCCTCGTACAGATAGAATGGTGAGAGTGTTCACATTTGTCCATGTAGACCAGGAACGACCAAATCATCAATCATCAATCTTGCAGATTTTATTATTTTAAATCGGCATCTTATACTTAGAAGTTTGAGTTCAGTATGCACGTGCACGTACATATAGTACACAAACACATAATCTCAGAAAAACTGTACTATTTGTTTTATGAATATATATGTAAATAATTTGTCGCCAAAATTGAATGATTGATTGGTGGTTGCTTTACGCCGTGTCGGCAGCATAGGCCATATTCACGGCGATTGTCGCCAAATGTTTGTTTCTTTGTTTGTTGTTGTTTTACGTCCTAGCAACATCTAAGTTCATATCAGGATGGGGTCGCCAAATTAACAGGGGGTGTGAATCTGGGCGTGAGTAAGGGTTTTAGTTAAAACTGCATAGTCTGATGAAAAGATCAAATTTTCAAAACTAAAACAATTATTTAGATTTTATTCTACATATCTAACTTAGATACTGGTGCACTTATTAAGTATTTGCCGTCACATATAAGGGAATACTGAGTCAATTAATAGAACCTGTTACTGCAGAAGCCTATGGTGTCAGAGTTTTGGCAAGCTTGCCAAAATTAATGTGGCACGTTTGCACTTCAAATTGATCAAAATTAGCCATTTAAAATAAAAGTTCCCACAAACTAAAATAATGTAGATTTATAATGATCAACCTAATATATTTATCTCAGAAAACTTACAGAAGCTCAAAACCATCGGACTATGCAACATTAAAACCAGAGAGCCGAGAATTGTGCATATTCTAGGTTCGGGCGAATCTACCCACCCCCACCCCCACCCTCACCCCCCATCCCCATCCACCCCGACCCTGCCCCTCCTCTTCCCCGACACATGCACGCGAGACCCCCTGCATGGATCTGGTTAGGTGGGTGAGGAGGGGATGGCAGGTACCTGTGGGAGGTGGCAGCGGGAGTCTAACAGACCAGGGGTTTCCAGGCGTGACCGCCTACCCCCTCTCAGAACGTCGCGAAGCCTGACCTGCAAGGGTCAAGGTCACATGCCCAGGTCAAGGTCAAACACCCGCATGTTCAAGGTCAAGTGCGCGAAAAGTGTTACTAATGAGTTTCAGGGACCCGCCTCGACGGCCCCTGCCTCCATCCACCCACGAGCACGCGCACACCCACGCGCACACATGCGCACCACGCACAAATTTCCCCTCCATTTAGGAAGCCGGGTCTTGTCATGCAAGTTTTATGTCATGTAATTTCACAAACATTTGGAGAAAAAATAAATGGTGGGACAGTTTATGAAAACTATTGCATTTATGACACTATAATTAATACAGATATTGATATATATATATAACCGACGGTGGTCAATCCCAAGCTGATGTATTTATGTGTGATTTGGTGCTGCAGTACATAATTTTATTTTCTTTAAATGTATAACTGATATTTAGACTTTGCATAGTGTGAAATGGTTCTTTTAAGCGTGGGTAATAAAAGCTGCAGAGTCCGATGGAGCATCAACTTTTCAAAACCAAAACAATTATCTAGATTTGATTCCACATATCTGACTTTGATAGTGATGCACTTATTAAGCATTTGCCACCACATAGAAGGGAACGCTGAGTCAATTTAATAGAACCCGTTACTGCTGAAGCCTATGGTGTCAGAGTTTTAGCGTGCTTGCCAAAACTAATTTGACATGTTTGTACTTAAAATATCTCAAAAGTTAGCCATTTAAAATAAAAGTTACTTCAAACTAAGGTAATGTATATTATAACAATCAATTTAATATATTTATCTCAGAAAAATTACAGAAACTGCAAACCATCGGACTATGCAACTTTAATGTTTATTAACATTCAAAATGCTGTTGCCTGTGTGTGTGTGTGTGTGTGTCTGTGTGTTTGTCTGTGTGTCTGTGTGTGTGTGTGTGAGTGTTGTGTGTATGGGTGTCTGTGTGAGTGTGTGTGTTGGTGGGTGGGTGGGTGGCTTCCGTTTCTGCCCTCCAGCCCAGTATTGACATGTGGAGCCTCGTATTGACATTCGTGACGCGACTTCCTGCCCAGTGCTCAGCCCAACAGTGAGCTGGCTGTGAACTGAACCGGAGTGTTGCACTGTGTTGGCGGCTCCTCGGGTGAGTGGCGTTAAAACTGGGTCGACAGAAGGGCGCTCTCCTTCCCCGCCTCCTCCAGGGGGCGCCATGAGACACTCTCCATCCAGGGGGGCGCCATAATCACGCGCCATTGATGACATTGCCGCTCTCTCACGCCTGGGTGGAAGCATGAAGGTGTGAGGTGAGGTGCGCACGCGCAAACAGGGACAATTATTATTGAACACTCTCTGTTTGCATTAAAGTTGCATAATCCAATGGTTTTGAATTTCTGTATTTTTTTCTCAGATAAATATATTATATCGATCACTAGTATCTACTTTACATTAGTTCAAAGTTACTTTTATTTTAAATGGTAAACGTTTTAGATATTTTGAGTGCCAAGATGTGAAATTAGCTTTGGCAAGCTTGTCAAAACTCTGACCCCGTAGACTTCTGCAGTAACAGGTTCTGTTAAATTGACTCAGTATTGCCTTCTACGCAGAAACAAATGCTTAATAAGTGCATCAGTATCTAAGTTAGATATGTAAAATCAAACCTAGATAATCGGTTTGGTTTTGAAAATTTGATACTTCATCGGACTATGCAGCTTTAAGCCGAACATCGCTTTGCATTGAGCCAAAAATAATAATCTCTGTGTTTTCAATGGTGTCATGTGAACGGGGGGTGGGGGGGAGTGAATTATATTACTGCTCTAGTCGCAGAACATATCGAACTGTTTATTTGTGTCACGTGTATTTGTTGTAGTAAACCGCAATCTGTACGGATTCGGATCCGGATCTGGACACAGATGCGGAAAAAGACTGTGCTGTGATTTGGGTAATTAATATTCCCCCTCGACTTGGCTAAATGTTGATTTCTTTCCGTGTAAAATGTGAACAAATATGGAAATCTGACACAAGTAATTAGAAAACATAAATCTCTTTCTGCTGGTTCAGTGTCAATGATATTGAACCGATGTCAAATTTATAAATGAAGTTTGTGTGTTAAACATCATCGCATCAATTCAAAAAGCTTATGAATGTTATTCCCCCCCCCCCCGCCCCCCACCCCAAACAAGGTTGTATTGCGTGTACCTTGTTTCAATGCGTTTTTCCACTGCTTTTTTCAACTACAGTAGTTTTGTGAGACTGACTAATTCAGTGTTGGGGAGATTACAGACCTGCCAAGAATCCAGATTTGATAGAAATGTCACTTATAAGTTATATTATAATCATTTTGAACTGATATGACGATTTTATTTACACCGATGTCCTTTGATTTCGTCTCAAAATAAACCTAGATTTGTTTTTTTAACTAATCAGGCAGTTGGTACATAAACGAACTGAGCTGGTCTAGCCACCCCCCCCCCCCCCAGCCCTCCTCCCCAACCCGACGCACCGCTGAAACTCAACCTTCAGGATGTGGTTAAATGCATTCCGACTCAACAAACACGTGGAAGACATCGTCTTCAAACCGGCGACAAACCCATTACCCCCGGAGAGCGGAGGAGTTCTCGGTTCATGGAAATTATGATGGTAATCAGGCCACGAGGCCAACCGCTATAGGATATCGTTTCAGTTGAGCTTCTGTCATTCTTGAATTAGTTCTCAGAGAGAGCAGACGTCCCCCTGGCAGCTCCAGGGCCCCTGCACCCTCCCTCCCAAAGGGCCAGGGTGCAGGCCTGGGCTCTATACTACAGGGGAGTGCTGAGCCTGACTGTGTGCTATGTAGCTTTGATAACACTGGCTGAAAACAATAATGGCTGAGGCTGGCTTCAAAGCTGCTCTTACAAACAAATGTCCACAGAACAGGATGTGGGTCACCAACAGGTTCCAACTAGCAAGATGAAGTTGACAGAGATTGACAATCGGGTTGGAAAAGTGGTCTAGTTATGGAAAACCATTGAACCAAGGGAAAAATAAATCAGTCACATGCCACTAGAGTCGCACATGAAATAGATCTATCTGCAAGACGCAGCCTGGGCAAGTGTGGAAACATTTCAATGGTTCTACAACAGGCAAGCAAAGCAACCAACATGATACCTGCATTCTGGGAGCAGGGATGATAAAAAGAGCCTATTAACATATATAGTTACATATATTATAGCCAAGTAATCACTCAGGAGGCACACATGCAACCAGCGAGGACTTGAGTCACATTAGAAATAAAAATGATTAGCACCAATAATGGAGCTTCACCTTTATTTCTACACACTAAAATAAATAAACAAACACAATAGAAATAAAAACAATAAGCCCCAATAATGGAGCTTTACCTTTATTTCTACACACAAGAATAAATAAACAATCAATCTGGGCGCACAGCAGCAATACAAAGTAGCGGTTGGCCTCCTGGCCTGATTACCATCATAATATAATATTCTGTTATTAACATGCAGAAGCATAGAGATTATTATGGTAAATAGGGCCACGGGGGGGGGGGGGGGGGGCAATGGCCCACCCTATTAGTTCAATAGAACCCACCCTAAAACAACTGCACACCAAGATTGTAAACTACAAGAATTGACAGAAGCTCAACTGAAACGATATCCTGTAGCGGTTGGCCCCTCGTGGCCCAATTTTACAATAATACTCCCTATTCTGCTGCATGTTAATAGCAGAATATTATATCATAGGCTTTGAAGACAACTTGAAAGCAGAGCAAAGACTATACACCCCCCCCCCCCTTTCCCCATGTCACCACAGACCACAGGGGGGGGGGGTGATGTTTGTGTATATGTGTGTGTGATATACGTGTTTGCGTGTGTGTATGCGTGTGTGTACGTGTGTATGTGATATACGTGTGCGCGTGTGTATGTACGTGTGTGCAATCAGCATTTTTCTTTGTTAATCTTTGGCATAACAATATTAACATTAAGAGTTTGGTTCTCACTTAGTTTAGAAATTTAACAAGTGCTCATTTTGTGTAGGTAGCTGGCTTGTCTGTTTGAGATTTCACGTCATAGCAACACCTAACGTCATATCATGATGCTTGTTACACAAACTACGAAATATGGTTCGTAGTTGTTTGTTTTGCGTTTTGCTATTGCGTAGCGATCTGCCTAACTTGAGTGGCGAGTAGCCTTGTGAATCCGAACAAAATGGTCATGTGTATTTTATATGTTTGTGTACATGTGGATTTTGTTCAGCGGGAGTTGTTGGGGGAGATGGGGAACTGATGCACATTTAGGTGAATTCAGCAGATTTTGATATTCACTTGCTTGTTCATTTCAAAGATCAGCTTTGATCAGCCACTAGTGCGTACTACTACAACAGTATAACCCCATTAAACCAACCTTGAAGGGACCCTAGAAATTTGTTTGGAATAACCAATCATTGGTTTAACCAAGCTTTGACTTTGACTTGGCTTTGGCAAAAACGGGGGTGCATTATGAATGTACAATGTATGTGGACACTATGATTATTGTTTTTTTATGTATATACAACTTAACCCCATTAAACCAACTTCAGTTAAATCAAATGATCGGTTAATCCTAACTTTTTTCGGCGACCTGGGAAAATACTACCAGTTATCACATAAAAAAGTCTCAGGTGACCTTAAAACCACATGAAAGTTTGGTTTAACTGTACCGGATGTGGTCTGGGGCCGACAATTTTGTTTGGATTAACCGATACTTTGGATTAACCGACTTTGGTTTCACCAACATTTTTATATGATAACTGGTAGTATTTTGCCAGGCCACCAAAAAAAGTTTGGAGTAACCAATCGTTTGGTTTAACCGAGCTTGGTGTAATGGGGTTGTACTGAATATCGATTCCAGAAACCGGATATAGTCGCATTTGAATAGCTGCTTTTTCACTTCCAGACTGAGACCAACAGTAGAACTTCCTCACTTTCTGAAGAAGGGTGTGGTAGGCGTCATGCTAGTGCACATTTCTGCTAGTACCGTAATTGATTCTCGAGGTCTCACCTCCCAGACGTGTTACACCTATGTGCCGTGCCCTCACACCTGTAGTTCACCCGCTGTCCGCTCGGAGCGCCTTGATCGTTGGCGCATGCTCCGACGCGCGCGACCCCAAGCGGCCCCCAGAGGAACCGCTCTTCTTTGACTGGCGCACGAGTGCGCATGCCGGAGATGTTGGCCTCAAGCTGCTCCAGACTATGATGTATCTGCTGTTTTGGATGGTGTCTATTCTAGCTGTTTTCGAGTCGTGCAGGCCCGACTATGGAGAAAGATTCATTCATTTATATATTTTTGCATTCGTCAGGCGTGGGCAATTGTAATTGTAGAAATATGTTTGTTGTTTTACGTCCTAGCAACATCTAAGTTCATATCAAATATAGTTTTTCCTCATCCCACTACTCTTTTCCATATACAGTACAACCCCATTAAACCAAGCTCGGTTAAACCAAACGATCGGTTAATCCAAACTTTTTTCAGCGGCCCGGCAAAATACATATAAAAAAGTTGGTTAAACCAAAGTCGGTTAATCCAAAGTATCAGTTAATCCAAACAAAATTGTCGGCCCCAGGCCACTGCCGGTACAGTTAAACCAAACTTTCATGTGGTTTTAAGGTCACCTGAGACTTTTTTTACATGATAACTGGTAGTATTTTGCCAGGTCACCGAAAACAAAGTTTGGAGTAACCGATCGTTTGATTTAACTGAAGTTAGTTTAATGGGGTTAAACTGTATATACATAAATAAAACAATAATCATAGTGTCTACATACATTGTTCATTCATAATGCACCCCCGTTTTTGCCAAAGCCAAGTCAAAGTCAAAGCTCGGTTAAACCAATGATCGGTTATTCCGAACAAATGTCTAGGGTCCCTTCGTTTGATTTAATGGGGTTATACTGTACTAGTAATCCTAATAAGTAGCATGCAAGGTAATGAAAAGTACAACTGGTGTAAATGTCGGCTAGTACTTATGAGTAATTTACTGTTTTTTTCCCCAACGCTAGACATTACAAGGACAGGGCAAGAACTGGTGGCACAGTGTGAGAAGAACAAGAGGAGTGGGGGGGGGGGGGGGGGGGGGGGGGAGGTCGGGGATGATGGCACTGGCAAAGAGAGGAAGCACTATAAAGCCACAACAAGTTTACACTACCCAAATTAGGGACTCCTCTAGATATCACTTCTGATGTTTCTAGGATCTAAAATCCAAAATCATTCAATATGCTTGGGAACGAGCAAACTATGTGTTAGAGGTACATTTACGCCCAGGAACGAGCCTGTAACCGGGGGCCGAAAGTGTGTGTGTATGTATGTGTGTGTGTGAGAGAGAGAGAGCAAGGAGAGAGGAGAGAGTTTTACCAACGCACGCGCGCGCATACACCATTCTACTTCGCACACCACGTGTAGTGTACATCCAACACACATACAGCCGGGTGGAGTTACCTGACTGTGTGCGGCGTGTCCTGGTGAAGGCCCGCCGCCACCGCTAGGCGGCGCCCTCTGTTTGTGGTCGGTGGATCGCAGTGTCGGGGCTCGGTGACATTCGCACAAACAGCCCCAGGATACTGTGGACTTTTTCAGTTCTTGTTTTGAAACAGAAGAAGTTGTTTAGGGTAGTCACAGACCACCGAGCCGCTCGGAGCGACTCCAGGACTGAGTGCGGTTGGGTTTGTTGTGTTTACTGGGGGTTTTGCATCCTAGCAACATTTACCCAATCGACTACGCCACCCCATCTGCAGGCCTGTATGCATGGGATGGTGGTAGCGAGCCAAAACTGGTTTTGGTCTGGATTTCTAGGTTAGTGGCGAAAAGTCAGTATGCATGGAGCGGTGTTACACAAACACTACGAGTTTAAGGTCGGATAAGCTAACACCACTCCGTAGCAGGTTTAAGGGCCGTGTTAGGTACGGATTAGGCCCAAGTCTATTCAATGCTATCATATTTAACAGAATAACATGGTAAAACAGTGAAATTTGGTCAGATTAACCCCATAATCCAAGCGATATTAACGCCGCCGCTATTTCGATGGCGATTTTCATATTGTCGAATGTAAACAAAACAAATCGCCGCCGCCGCCACATCGGCGGCGATATATTAGGCCCAAATCTATTCAATGCTAAAATATTTAACAGAATAACATGCTCAAAAAGTGAAAATTGGTCAAATTAAACCCAAAATCGAAGCGATATTAACGCCGCCGCCGCATTGGCGGCTATATTCGTAAATAGCGGTGCTCGCCGGGAACAGGCTCAGAGGGATACCCCAAATCTATAAATAACTGCTAGGTTAGCTAATGCCACTGCGTTTTGGACCCGTACATACCCAGTGATCCATTTCCCAACACCAGCGTTAGCTAACGCGGCGGCGGCCCTTAACACCGGAGCCGATAAAAAGTTGTTCATAAATATGGCCCCTGTGGTTGGCACAGATGGGCGTTCCTTCGAGTGGGAGTTAAACATGTATTCTAGTGAGTTACCTATTTTGTTACTAGAACATAGAACGCCACCGTATCAATTGATACGTTTTAAAATACGTGAGTTCTATTATAGTAGAAGTAAATTATGAATCCCGTAATAGTCAGCTTGGGGTATAGTCCGACCCATTTAATCCGGAACTCGCGCTGTTTGACCAAAACATTCCCGGAACAGATTGCGCATCTTTCCAGTTGTTGGACGGTAAAAGCACTCGCCGTGAATATGGCCTATGTGGCCGACACGGCGTAAAGCAACCACCAATCAATCAATCAATCAGTAAAACTCACTTATCCAATGATCTGGCTAATTTGACATTGGATGCTGGAGGCAAGGTAGTCTGCATTAAAGTTGCATAGTCCAATGGTTTTGAGTTGCTGTCATTTTCTGAGATAAATATATTAGGTTGATCGTTTTAATCTACCTTACTTTTGTTTGAAGTAACTTTTATTTTAAATGGCTAACTTTTGAGATCTTTGAAGTTCAAACACAGTAAATTAATTTTGGCAAGCACGCCAAAACTCTGACACCAGAGGCTTCCGCAGTAACAGCTTCTGTTAATTTGATTCAGTACCTCCTTTTATGTGGTGGCAAATGCTTAATAATTGCAACAGTGTCTAAGCTAGATATGTATGTGATAGCTCACATTCTTCCACACTGCCACACACTCACGGAAGAACGCCAAGATTGAGTAACAGAATGCTTAAACTGGTTTATTACAAAACCTATCCACTCTCCGTGGCGTCGACAGTCAACTGACATGCCCCCTAACTCGTGAGGTCCCACATCACCTCTATAGGTGGGTGGGGGTGGGGGGTGCTACCCACACACAGTAGAGGGCAGCCCAGTCGGGGCCCTACCCGGTGGCTAGCGTGCCGCCACCTAGCGCAGTTCAGTTTAACTGTGTAGGTGTGCAGGGTAGTGTCTGCCGCCACCGCGTGGTAGTGGAGCTCATGTACAGACTACTACATGTTTTGGTTTTGAAAATTTGATGCTTCGTCAGACTATGCAGCTTTAACCTCAATTGAGTGCTTACCGTGAATCTGTCACATTAATGCCAAGTACACACCTACCATATACGATTCGTGCACTAAAACTCGAGACTCGACCCGACCCGCTTACAACTGAAAACGGGCCGATTCATTTTTTGAATCGCGAATCGCAATCGTAATCGGCCCGTTTTACCCCTAAAACTGAGTTTTTAGTCGCGAATTGCAATCGCTAGGTGTGTGCGGGGAGCGCACACCTAGCGATTTTTGTGCGCGAAATGGGCAGATTTAGATCGTATGCGGTAGGTGGGTGCGCACAAACGGTAGGTGTGTACCTGGCATTAGGGATACCACTACACGGTCGCTATTCACCTCAGTAGAAGATACCTTGCAGGCAGTATTTACTGCATGCGCCCATTTTCCATCTTACTTTACGAATATCTCTGTAACCTAATACATATATACCTTTACTATGTATTGTGAAATGTAAGTAACTTTGATGTTTTATTTCTTGCAGGTGAGTATATCACTATATAGCTTCTGCAACAACCGGTTCAGGTAGGGCGGGGCTAAGGTCTGCAACGGATCCATGACTGTTGTAAAACCAATGCAACACGACCAGCACTATGAAAAGACGATGTTTTATGAACGTCATATCAAAGCACATTAAAAACAATGAAGCTAACAACAATGAAGCTAACAACAAAGCAAAAACCTCCACTTCAAAGTCAGTCGTTCTGTATAAAACACCCATCCTGTACGTGAGATTTCTTGCAATAGGCGCCATTACTTTAGGTTTCTTTTTAATGAAAGGCGCGGGTTGGTTGAGGTCTAGATGTTACCTTGGCCTGCATTATTAGAATATACATAACAATATTTGGTGAACTACAATGTCATTGTGATGAAGCTACTTCGACATTCTTCCAACTCCAGTCACATCTCCTACTGTGATGGTGATGGTGGTGGTGGTGGTGGTGATGGTGGTGGGGGTGGTGATGGTGGTGGTGATGGTGATGGTGGTGGTGATGGTGGAGGTGATGGTGATGGTGATGGTGATTGTAATAGTGTTAAAATAAATCAAATCTAGGCCCTACAGTAAAGAAGTAATGATAAGAAATCCAGATACGGCTGTTCCGTATGAGAAAACCGTAACATTAATAAATTGAGATGAAGTGGAGATGGCATATATATGTGGGCTAAGCTGGTCAGCTTTAATATAATGTATGCTAATAGTGTGTTAGCTAGTTATTGACCATCCATCGTCCATTCCTGGCGCCGCCGCCTTGAGTTCCCATGGGTCAACGCTGGTAGGAGCAAGTGCTGCGGCCCTGAGCAAGGCCCGCTTTACTAGTTGTTGAGCGATAAAAGGGCGCCTTCCACGCCCGGAGTGAGTGTGTGAGGGAGTGAGTGAATGAGTGAATGTGTAATTGATTGAGTGTGTGAGTGAGGGAGTAAGTGAGTGTGTGAGGGAGTGAGTGTGTGTGTGAGGGAGTGAGTGGATGTGTGAGTGAGTGTGTGAGGGAATGAGTGTGTGAGGAAGTGAATGAATGTGTGAGTGCGTGAGGGAGTGAGTGAATGTGTGAATGAGTGAGGGAGTGAATATGTGAGTGTGTGTCAGGGAGTGAGTGTGTGAGTGACTGAGTGTGTGAGTGAGTGAATGTGTGTGTGAGTGTGTCTGCGTGTGTGAGTGAGTGTGTGTGAATGTGAGTGAGTGTGTGAGTGAGTGTGTGAGTGAGTGTGTGTGAGTGTTGTGTGAGTGTGAGTGAGTGTGTGAGTTAGTGAGTGAATGGGTGAGGGAGTGAATGAATATGTGTGAGTGAGTGAGTGTGTGTGAGTGTATCTGAGTGTGTGAGTGAGTGTGTGTGAATCTGAGTGAGTGTGTGAGTGAGTGTGTTAGTGAGTGTGAGTGAGTGTTGTGTGAGTGTGTGTGTGAGTGAATGAGTGAGGGAGTGAATGTGTGAGTGAGTGAGTGTGTGAGTGAGGGATTGAGGGAGGGGGGGGGGGAGAGGGAGGGAGGGAGGGAGTAGTTCCTAGTATGGGGGCCACTTCAGGAAGGGTGTCGACTTGTGACTACACACTCATGGCAGCTTCATAGTGCTGCCCCACTGAAATAATACCACTCAGTCGTGTAATCCTGACACATGCTAGATACTGAGTGACTACTGATACTATGCCGCTGATCTGCATGTGGGCAGGCCTTTAATCCTATTATGAATTATTTCATACTCAACCCATGTTTGCTTATTTATAATTTAATTTTGTTTTGATATTTTGTTCATTATTTAGCATGTGAATCGATCTGAAGCAATACCTTTTATGCTACAGTGCCAGTTATTTAATTAAAACATAATTTAAATAAATGTTCCAAACACTGCGTCAAATATGAGAATGCTACTAGTTTACTAGGTAAATTGACTGTATATATAGTTTGATTCATGGTACTGCATATATGTATATAGAGAAGTGTACTTTGATTAGCCTCTACAAACAAGATGGCCTCAATATATTTATTTATTTATTTGAACTTTTTATTTTTGTTAAATCTTGTTAGTAAAACGGCCACTAGAGGTCACTGCTGGTTGGAGGCCAGGGCAGGGACCATGGCGTCGGGGACTGCGATGGGGCGTGGGAGTTGGAGGGGACGACGAGAGGAGTGGGGGGGGGGGGCGGGGAGGCGGGGAGGGGCGAGGCGAGGCTGGGGAGCTTCCAATGGTCAGCAATGACAAACCAATTACCTGCAGTTCCCAGGGCTGGAGAGCAAGGGTCAGCAGAGTGGGAAGCAGGCAGCACTGGTCAGTCCGAGTGGCCAAGTCTGACCAACTACATGTGTTGTGTTTTGTAGACTGACCACCAGTCCTCAATGTTGACCTTCACACTGAATTCCGCGTTTCTATTGCCTGGTTATGTGTCGTCTGAAACTGAAAGTAGCGATGCCGTATATTATTTGAACTTATGTGAATATATGCATATTTGTGTATATGCATATTTGTTCAAAATTGATTGATTGATGATTGATTGGTGGTTGCTTTACGCCGTGTCGGCAGCATAGGCCATATTCACGGCGAGAAATGTTTGTTTCTTGTTCAAACCATCGCTGTAATCTATTTTTCAACTTGTCTGATACAAAAGGAGTGTCATTTAGCCGGAAACTCATAAGTTACATGGGTGGAAATTTATGAGCTCGAATCCCGGGCGAGTCAAACCAAATGTGGTTTATAACCCGTTATGTGAACATAAACTCGGACACTACCCCTCACAGTTCGAAGACTTTCGGGCGTGGAACCAAGAACAGCCGCATTTGTTTCCCGGCTTCATGTATTTGCGCGTGCGGATCGGAGAAGGCATAGATGTACTTCCTTGCCACCGGCGGGTGGTCAGGGCCACGTCTCCCCGGTCACTTTAAATCTCACGTGGTCCTTGGCATTACTAGAAGAGACGGGATGTCTGAATGAGTTAGAGCGTCCGTCTACCGTGTTGGTAGGTCGTGGGGTCGTGGGTTCGAATCCTGGTCGAGTCAAACCAATGACTTAAAAATTGGTACTTGTCACTTCCTAGCCTGGCGCTCGGCATTATTAGGATAGGGCAAGGACTTGTTGGCTCAGTGTCAGGATAATGTGACTCAGTGGGATATCAGGTCATGGTGCTGGTGGCCTGGTCTTCCAGTGGCGCAGCACTATAAAGTCGCCATGAGTGCACACTGTCACAAGTCGGTACCCGTCCTGATATGACCTTAGATGTTGCTAGGACATAAAACAACAACAAACAAACAGCGAATGTACCATCTTGTAAGTGTGCAGTGTAATGTGATTAGTGAGCTATCAGGCGATGGTGCTGATGACGTGATAACTGATATCTCACTCTCAGGTGGGAAGTATTATGAGGCTGATTATATATCCAGTGAGCCAACGTGGCGAATTCAGTTTTTAAATTCAGGTAATTCTTTTCCATCCATATAAAAAAAACTAGCATAATGACAAGTAATGAGAAGACCTCACCTACTAACTCCTATGATAACACTTCTTAAAGTTGCATAGTTCGATAGTTTAGAGTTTCTGTCGTTTTCTGATATAAATATATTAGATTGATCGCTATTGACTACCTTACTTTAGATTTGAAGTAACTTTGATTTTAGATGGTTAATCTTTGAGATATATGAAGTACAACCATGCAAAATTAATTTTGGCAAGCACACCAAAACTCTGGACACCATTGGCATGTGCAATAACAGGTTCTCTTAAATTGCATCTGTATTCCCTTCAATGTGATGACACATGTTTAATGAGTGCACCAGTATCTAAGTTAGATATGTAGAATCAAATCTAGATAATTGTTTTGGTTTTGAAAATTGGAATATTTTCATCGGACTATGCAACTTTAATATGATCGGAATGTGTATGATTTGAAGCGAGAGAGTTTAATGGGTACAAGCAGGGATGCCCCCTCCCCCCTCTCCTTTCCCTCTCACCCTCCCCTCCCCCTCCCCCTCAGCCCCTCCCCCCTCCCCCTTCCCCCCCTTCCCCCTCCCCTCCCCCCTCCCCTCCCCTCCCCCACTCCCCTCCCCTCCCCCCTCCCCTCCCCCTCCCCCTCCTCCCCCTCCCCCTCCCCTCCTTTCCCCACCCCCCCTCCCCTCTCCTCCTTCCCCTCCCTCTTCTCCCCCCCCTCCCTTCCCCTCCCCTCCCCCCTCTCCCTTCCTCCCCCTCTCCATTCCCCCTCCACCTCCCCCACACCCCGCCCTCCCCCCTCCCCTCCCCCCTCCCCCTCCCCCCCTCCCCCCTCCCCCCCCCTCGCCCCCCCCTCCCCCTACCTCCCTCCCCCCTCCCCCCCTCCCCCCTCCCCCCCTCTCCCTCCCCCTGCCCCTACCCTTCCTCCCTCCCCCTACCCTCCCCCTCCCCTCCCCTCCCGCTCCGCTCCCCCCCCCCACTCCCCCCCCTCCCCTGCCCTCCCTCCCCCTACCCCCCATCCCTCCCATCCCCTCCCCCCCCCTCCCCCCTCCCTCCCCTCCCTCCCTCCACCCCCTCCCCTCCCATCCCATCCCCTCCCCTCTTCCTTCCCCTCCCCCCCCCTCCCCTCCCCCCCGCCTCTCTCCCCCTCCCTCCCCTCCCTCCCCCATCCCCCTCTTTCCCTCCCCCCCCCCCCACCACCCCCCGTCACCACCCCCTCACCCCCACCCCAACCCTGCCACTGATGTAAGCCAGACCGCTTCTGCGGTGCTTTGTGGCGTTGGAAGGTTGGTGCCGGCTGTTCCAGTCGGTGTAGCTCTAACTCCAAAGCTGCGCGATGGGAAGACACGAGCATGGCTGAATAGGATGGAGGTCACCATGGCAACATGTACCATCACTGACCTGTTGCCATCCCCCACGCCGTGACCCATCCCACCAGCGGGAGGAGGTTGTGTGAGTGGGTAGTGTGGGATCGGAGGTAGGGAGGGGAGAGAGGTTTTGCCTTGACAGTTCACATTAGGAAAGCTGCCTAAAGCACAGCTGTAACATTATCACCTTTCTTTGTCATATTACTCATTGCTGCTAACTCATCAAATCTCGTGTAAAAGTTTTTTTGTTTTTTTTCATCACTTGTTTAATTCGGTCAATTTGTGTGGTGTGCATTTGGCGAGAATGGTCTGTGAATTGTTGGTGCCGTGTGGCGTTGACCACTGACCATTCACTGTCGGTGGTCGCTGGGCATTGACCAGCATCTCTTTCCTTTTCCACACTGAACCAGCCGACCTCGTCCACAGGAGCCACGTTGGGAGGGGGCGGGGGCGGGGCGCGGGGGTGGGGGTAGGGGGCGGGGTAGGGGGTGGAGGAGGCGGGCTGTGGGCGGTGGGAGCAGTCGGGACCGGCAGGGGGCAGAATTCATTATCTTTGTCTATTGGAATCCCCTCCGCATCAAAGAGCAACTCGGGGCACGCGCATGCGCGCTCACATGCGCACAACCGCCACACACATACACCCACCCACTCAGCTCACGGCCGCGCCCAAACCCTACTGGGACACCAGCAGATAACGCATTATGAAACCCGGGTGATACTGTGATAGTGTATCACTATCAGTAAAGTATGATCACCATTCTCCACAGCACGGGTATCGATTCAAACTGGGCACCGCGCTGTGACAGCGCCATGGAACCACCAGTCAACATCAATATCGTAATGGCACAGGCAACATCGCGCAACATCATGCATGCAACAGCATGAAACAGCATGCCATCATGTCAGCAATACCACACGACCGACTTTCCATCCTGTTTCACGCTCTACCACCCCACACCACACGTTCCCGCACTAAAGTAAGTATAGAGGGGGTGCAATGACGTCTCAAGACAACTTTCGGTGGCCATATTGGATTACATACAGAAGGCTTGCAACTGCGTCCAATGTGCTTATTTACTGATTTGTTGGTCTATTTGTCACTATTTTGAGCAGTTTGGCCTCAAAAGTTGTTGCTAAAGTGCTGTAATTAAATGCATTTAATGTAAACTGCCAAGAACCACCCAGAACACAAGAACACTCTGTTTTACTGCATCTGCATGCATTCACAACATGGCTAGGGAGGGTGCTCATAATCCAAGATGGCTGGCCGCTGACCAGTGACTGCTGAGTGATGACGTCAGGTGCACTCCCTCTATACTTACTTTAGTGTGGGAACGTCCCCATCCCGCCTCACCTCGCCCCAGCCCGCCTCACCTCGCCCCAGCCCGTCCCAGACCACCCCCAGCCCGCACCCAGCCCGCCCTCAGCCCGCCCCATACCACCCCCAGCCCGCCTCGGCCCACCCCAGCCCGCCTCAGCCCGCCCCCAACCCGCCTCAGCCCGCCCTCAGCCGACCCAGACCACCCCCATCCCGCCTCAGCCCACCCCCAGCCCGCCCCAGACCACCCCCAGACTGCCGACATCCACAACACAAACACCCGACACCTACACACCTCTTCACGACCACCATTTCCCACCCGTTTTCAACCAGACTCCAAGCAACCCAACGGGACACTTTTCCCAACCCAAGCCTCTGCCAGTACACACACGCACCTCTCCCATCCTCCTTCCCCTCTACACCCCCACCCCCACCCCCCCTCACACCCCTTTCCTCACTCTAACCCACATAAAGAAAATAATACGGGCTGACTTGGCTGGTGGCCGGCGGGCTGTCAGCCGTGCCAGTGCCAATCTAATTGTCACCGGGAAGCAGCGTTCAGAGGCAGCTCCGGGGGACTCAGCATCGTGAGTCACGTGTGAAGGATTTATGGATGGAGACTGAAGGATGTCTCTCTGGCAGGACAGGAAGTTACCTCAGAGGGCATGAAAAGCGGAACGGGACAACATGCGAAATAGATCAATACATTTTAAGAAGTAAAGTGAATGCCTTAATTTATTTTCACATACTAGATTATGTAACACATAGCCAACACACACGTGGGTGCAATACCCAAGAGAAGCCAAAATTGACACTATTTCATCACTTGCTATCCAGACTGCACTTCGTCCACACCTCTCTCTATCTCCTCTCCGCTGGCCTTGCTCCTCCTTGATATGTCTGAAAAGAGTTCCAAGAGGGGGAGCCCATCGGCATTTCACTTTCTACTCTTACTCTGTCTGTGTCTTTGGCTCACCGGCTGGTCACCATAGAGCAAATAGACATGGTCCTTTGACTCAACTCTCCTCATTTCTCTTCCCTAGACTCTACCCTTTTTTTTTCTCGCAGGCATACTCCTCACCCTGACCAGGGGAGTTGTGTCCTTGGGTGGGGCCCTGTACCTTTACATTTTCTCTCGCTTTGTTCTCGTTGATGGAACCACCGCTGCACCCATCTTTACCCACCCTTACTCGAAACCCTTGCTGCTGTCGACTGGATACAAGTACTCAACTACCGCTGGACCGAAGAGATTCGGGGCCACCTCAACGCTTCGCCATTACAACATTGGAAAGATGTCCCCAGCTTCTACAACCATCCCTACTGAAGATCAATCTTCAACCAAAGATTGGGCCGATTTATCGGAGCCTCTCTATAAATGTTGCATTTCTGCAACCAGTAACCATCATCAGGTTACAAACCACCCCCCAAGTCAGGACTATTTGATACATTGCCTGGTGCTTGGAATGACTAGGATTGGCATATCTCTAGCCATCTATATAACACCTCTGTCGAGGAAAACGATATCTCCTCTGTAAAACTAATGCCAGGAATGTCAATATAATTTAAAAATCTATCTAAATTACAATCCACTCGACTGTTATAGAAGATATTGAGGTTGCAGATCTTACTTTGGCATGCATAGGGATCTGAGAATCATTTTGGTATCTTTGGTAAAGGTCAACCCTGATATAGCATGGTGCTGGGGCGGGTGCTGGTTGGTGGGGAGGTAACATGTGCGTGTGTATATGAACCAGTCTCAAAAGGTGATAACTCTTCTTTTTTTTTGTCCATTGTAACGATTGACACAAAACAGCACAGAAACAGTTACACTGAAAACACAAGGACATTTGCTTCTAATCAATATGTATTCTATTGGGATTATGAAACACCTTGTAAAAAACAAATCAGTTTATCCTGAGCAAATGCATAAGCAGATAGTATGTTGATCGTTACAATGGACAAAGTTTTGTCCCATATTGCTTAGCACATTTTCAGACAGTCTCATATGTGTGGAGGGGGAGCAAGGTCACGTGGTGTGCGGTGGTGGGTGGAGAATGCCCATTACCCCACAAGACAACATGTATTACTGTGACCATGGAGGAAAGTGCGGTGTGACTGAGTCCGTGTTGGGAGGTGCGTCAGTGGTGGGACAGGGAGCAGGGTTATGACGGGTTAGTTGGACAAGCCAATGAATGCGTGATATGGGCGAATAGGTGGGCGGAGAAGGGCAATGGGCGGAGAAGGGCAATGGGCGGAGAAGGACAATGGGTGGAGAAGGGCAATGGGCGGAGAAGGGCAATGGGCGGAGAAAGGCAATGGGCGGAGAAGGGCAATGGGCGGAGAAGGGCAATGGGCGGAGAAGGGCAATGGGCGAGAAGGGCATGGGCGGAGAGGGCAATGGGCGGAGAAGGGCAATGGGCGGAGAAGGGCAATGGGCGGAGAAGGGCAATGGGCGGAGAAGGGCAATGGGCGGAGAAGGGCAATGGGCGGAGAAGGGCAATGGGCGGAGAAGGGCAATGGGCGGAGAAGGGCAATGGGCGGAGAAGGGCAATGGGCGGGTGGGGGCCAGAAGTGGGCGGGGCAGGCCGATGGGTGGGTGGGATAGGTAAATGTGTGGATACGACACACCAGTATTAGGGGAGAGCAGGTTCTGGGCAGGGAAGGGAAGGCTGATATGTGGACAGGTCACTGGTTGAGTGGGGCAGGCCACAGGGTTGGTGGGTGGAATTAATTGTACACATCAACTTCATCTGGCATATCACTGTGACCACCGTGTAAATAATTTCAATAAATCATTTCAATTATGCATGTCACCTTTCTATGTTAGTTATAGCTGTAGATTTATGCAACAGTGCCTTATTTCATAAACATCTGCCCACCTCCTCTCCCCCACGAAGCTTTGTTATATAGGACACGGGTCTAGGTGGGAGTCACATCCACAGTATTGGTTCGCATCCTGACCACCAGGGCCAGTCCCAGTGTCTAAACCAGCAGCAAAACAGAAACTACCCCAACCATTCCCAGAGGACATTATTCATAAGTTCATTTTCTTGCGACACCCACCAATCTTCATTCCGACAACCGTCCGTCGTGGACATATTCTTTTTGGCAAGTTGAGGCCAAGAAGGCGCAACCCCCGCATGCGCGACCGGAAGTGGTTCTTATTCCCACAGCTACTTGACATGCGCGTCAATGCTCAAGGTGTTATCCGGGCGTAACCAGGTTTGGAGTGGTGCGACGAGGTGCCGGCTGGTGGCGCTGCGGGGGTGTTGGGTGGTGATGGGGTCTGAGGTGGTTTTGTAAGAGAGTGCTCTATGGCTTCTGGTTGTCGGCAGAGTTCGTGTGCGCAGTAGACTGGTTCTTCCTGTCTGTAATATACCATACTGGTATCCATCACTGTACTTAATGCGTGGTGTTTTTATGTCGTGGTGTTTTTATGTCCAAATATTATCCATTTGTGGTGTTCTCTGTGGTGGAGTGGTTAGAGTGTCTGGCTTTTTTCCTAGGTCAAACTCGTAATCTAAAGGTCGGTGGTTCGACTCCACATGCCCCCATCTCTGCCAATTTGGATTTCCACCACTGTGTATAACTTACAGTGTCATCAAAGGCCAGTTGCTCTCATACCATGTCTATGTGGTGTGGGAGGTTAAAAATCCCTTGGGTCGGTAAAAGTGTAGGCTTGGGCTTTCTATCGAGAAACTGTCTAATGGTCAAAACAAGTCTATTCAGACTTATCCATGATAGGCAGTATAAATCTTCAAGAAGAAAAAATTCATATCATTGGACGTGGTGGCCGAATCGGTAGAGCACATGCCTCGCGTGTGGGAGTTCAAGAGTTTGGTTCCCGGTGGAGTCAAACCAATGACTTAACAATTTATACTTGTCGCTTCCTAGCCTGGTGTTCGGCATTATTAGGATAGGGCAAGGGCTAGTTATCTCAGTGTCAGGATAATGTGAATGAGTGGGATATCGGGTCATGGTGCCGGTGGCCTGATTTCCCAGTGGGGCAGCACTATAAAATTGCCATGAGGTGTGTACTGTCACAAGTCGGTACCCATCCTGATATGACCTTAGATGTTGCTAGATGTAAAACAACAACAAACAAACAACAAACAAATCCATTCATATCAGAATGACTGCTCACATGAGTCTATACGAAGAATGTACTTGTGTACTATAAATCCATGTAATATGAAGTTATTCGTACGATCTGGTGTAACTCAATGTCTTTGCACCAAGGAAATAATAATTAGTTAGGTCTACACAAACTCGTGTAAACAATCGGCATCTACTCGCAAACAGCCACCAAGAAGGCTTATGCCCGGTACACACCTACCGTTTACGATCGTTTTTCCGCACCCACCTAGCGTATACGATCTAAAACTGCCCAAAAATCTTGAGGTGTGCACTCCCCTAGCACACCTACCGATTGCGATTCGCGATTTTTAGGACTAAAACGGTAGGTGTGCGCTAGGATTACGATTGCGATTCACGATTCGAAAAATGAATCGGCCCGTTTTCAGTTTTAAGCGGATCGGGAGTTTTAGTGCGCGAATCCTATACGCTATGTGTGTACCTGGCATTAGTTGCACAATCCCATCTGAATCGATTCTGATTCACACAACTTTCTGTAAATAGCTTAAATTGTGATATCCATATCCTCACAGTTGCACCATCAGATGGGAAATCACTACAATGGCACAATGCCTTCCAAGATGCGGGCCAATATTAGATGAGTTGTTCCAAGATGCTGGCCAATATTGGATGAGTTGTTCCCAGATGTGGGTCAATATTGGATGAGATGTGCCCAGATGCGGACCAATATTGGATGAGTTGTTCCAAAATGCTGGCCAATATTGGATGAGTTGTTCCCAGATGTGGGCCAATATTGGATGAGTTGTTCCCAGATGTGGACCTATACTGGATGAGTTGTTCCCAGATCCTGGCCAATATTGGATGAGTTGTTCCAAGTTGCTGGCCAATATTGGATGAGTTGTGTCCAGATGCTGGCCAATATTGGATTAGTTGTTCCAAGATGCTGGCGAATATTGGATGAGTTGTTCCAAGATGCGGGCGAATATTGGATGAGTTGTTCCCAGATGCAGACCAATATTGGATGAGTTGTTCCAAGATGCTGGCCAATATTGGATGAGTTGTTCCCAGATGCTGGTGAATATTGGATGAGTTGTTCCAATATGCTGGTGAATATTGGATGAGTTGTTCCCAGATGCTGGCCAATAGTGGATGAGTTGTTCCAAGATGCTGGCCAATATTGGATGAGTTGTTCCCAGGTGTGGGTCAATATTGGATGAGTTGTTCCCAGATGCTGGCCAATAGTGGATGAGTTGTTCCAAGATGCTGGCCAATATTGGGTGAGTTGTTCCCAATTGCGGGCCAATATTGGATGAGTTGTGTCCAGATGTGGTCCAATATTGGATGAGTTGTTCCCAGATGTGGTCCAATATTGGATGAGTTGTTCCCAGGTGTGGGCCAATATTGGATGAGTGGTGTTCAGATGCAGACCAATATTGGATGAGTTGTTCCCAGATGCTGGCCAATAGTGGATGAGTTGTTCCAAGATGCTGGCCAATATTGGGTGAGTTGTTCCCAATTGCGGGCCAATATTGGATGAGTTGTGTCCAGATGTGGTCCAATATTGGATGAGTTGTTCCCAGATGTGGTCCACTATTGGATGAGTTGTTCCAAGATGTTGGCCAATATTGGATGAGTTGTTCCAAGATGCTGGCCAATATTGGATTAGTTGTTCACAGATGCTGGCCAATATTGAATGAGTTGTTCCCAGATGTGGGCCAATATTGGATGAGTTGTGTCCAGATGTGGACCAATATTGGATGAGTTGTTCCCAGATGCTGGCCAATATTGGATGAGTTGTTCCAAGATGCTGGCCAATATTGGATGAGTTGTTCCAAGATGCTGGCCAATATTGGATGAGTTGTTCCAAGATGCTGGCCAATATTGGATGAGTTGTTCCCAGATGCTGGCCAATATTGGATGAGTTGTTCCCAGATGCTGGCCAAAATTGGATGAGTTGTTCCCAAATGCTGGCCAATATTGGATGAGTTGTTCCCAGATGTGGGCCAATATTGGATGAATTGTTCCCAGATGTGGACCTATATTGGATGAGTTGTTCCAAGATGTGGGCCAACATTGGATGAGTTGTTCCCAGATGCTGGCCAATATTGGATGAGTTGTTCCCAGATGCTGGCCAATACTAGACGAGCTTTCTGCAAGCAGGAACTAGGATCCAAATTAAGGTGGATCTCCTCTTTCCTCTGCTCTCCGGCCGGTCGTAAGCCTGATGTTTGCGATTGTGGATCTTCAGGTAGGGCCCTTACAAGTTACAGTACATACATGCGTAATAAGTTTCACAAATCATGCAGTATGCAGAATGTACAGCATCCTGGTCATGGAATCAATGTTGTAGGAATTGGCGCTAAAGGCCCAGTCAGACCTAACCGGACTGAGTACCAGACACCACCGGGCAAAGAATTGTCTAGTCCGGTGGTGTTGGCGTCGAACTGTTGCAACGGCCGCCTGACGCTAAACGGACATTAACGAATAGTCAATGAACGAGAACCGGACGGCAACCGAATGTCAAACGGATGGACCGGACACCAACCGGACCCCAACCGGACACCTACCGGACTGTTCACGGACGCGCCAAAAACCGATGGACCATCCATATATAAACCGGACATTGCCGTATTTTACCGGTGTCTGGTTTCTATTCGGTTTCTCAATCCGGTGAGGTCTGACTGGGGCTTAACCCACGCAGGCGCATAAGCAGCCCATGAAATGTGCAGGCTGCACTACTCATCTGGGGGGCACCCGCCCTAATGCGTTACTCCCAGTGGATACATGCTATTATGTAAGCTGCGCCATTACGTGCACAATGGTTACCGCCATGATTAGAGCTATTATACAGTGTGCGCGCTGCCACTGGTATTAACGCCCCCCCCCCCCACACCCCACCCCAACCCTTCGCCAACTCTAGTCACTCACTCACTCACACAAAGGCCAACCTACAATATGAAAATCATCAGTAGTTTGCAAATCAAGTCCTTCCGCAAACTGTTTCTTCTTTAAAAAAAGATTTTGTAGTGAAACCACATACAGTAAAACCTCTCTAAATTGACCGACCATGAGACCGACTTTAACACTGTTTAAGTGGTCCATTTAGGGAGGTGGGTGGTTTTAGAGAGTTAGAATATCCTTACAATGGTATCGTTGGGACCCAAATAAAGCAGCCGATATAGGCAAGTGGTCGATCTGTGGAGGGGGGTCGTCGGTATAGAGAGGTTTTACTGTATTACCCTTTATTAAGGTGAGCGAATGTTGGTGTTTACGCCCTAGCAACATGTCATATCAAAATGGAATTAAATAAAAAGAACCGCGAAGGTTTCATAGCAACTAGGTGGTCGACCTATCGGGCGTGTATCTGGAAGGGGAAGAAGGGAGGGGGTATATGGTAATATCTAGCAGTAGTCGTCGGTCACGTGACCCTTCTGCGCCTGCGCAATATGGGTACACTTTGACAGGGAAATGACACGGGCAGGAAATGCACCGGTTAATAATGTCTCTATTACCACCACTCATGTTCTACATGTGTACATACATACTTATTGAATGTGGAATCGCAATGCATAAAGCTTCCAGGGCCATTGTTACAGAGCAGCCCCTATGTAATAATCCCGACGTGTTTTCTAATCTTTACCAGAACTGGTCCAATAGGGCACATCATTTTGGCACTGAAGTTTTTTGTTGGTTTTTTTATCAGGTTTTTCTTTTCTTTTCTTTTCTTTTACTCCGTTTGGGAAATAGGGAGTGCGGAGTGAAGCTTGAAGTAATTTTCTTGCCCTCAATATATTAAAAGAATAAAACTCCATAAGGCCGATGAGGTATCGAATTTTTTTTTTAAACAAAGCAATTATCTAGATTTGATTCGACATATCTAATTTACATATTAATCCATTTATTAAACATCTGTTTCTACATAGAAGGGAATACTAAGTCAATTTAATAGAACCTGTTACTGCATAAGTCTATCACACATATTCATACACTGACTCACACTGACTCGCACACTCACTGACTCACTCACACTCACTCACACTCACTCACTCACTCTCACTCACTCTCACTCACTCTCACTCACTCACACTCACTCTCACTCACTCACACTCACTCTCACTCATACCAGACGGGATGGCCGAATGAGTTGAGGGTCCGTCTCCGGTTTTGGTAGATCGTCTGGTTCGAACCCAGGGGTTCGAACCCTGGTCAAGTCAAACCATTGACTTAAAAATTGATACTTTTCGCTTCCTAGTCAGATGCTCGGCATTATTAGGATAGGGCAAGGACTGGTTGGCTCAGTGCAAGGATAATGTGACTGAGTAGGAAATCGGTTCATGGTGCTGGCAGCCTGCTTTCCCAGTGAGGCAGGACTATAAATTCGCCATGAATGCGCAATGTCACAAGTCGGTACCGTCCTGATATGGCCATATATGTTGCAAGGACGTACAACTCAAACAAACAAAGAACCAACTACAATCACTCACACACTCACACACTCACACACTCAGAGACTCACACACTCACACACTCAGAGACTCACACACTCACACACTCACACACTCAGAGACTCACACACTCACACACTCAGAGACTCACACACTCAGAGACTCACACACTCACTCACACACTCTCACTCACACTCACTAACTTACTCACTAACTCACTCACTACCTCACTCACTCACTAACTCCCTCACTCACTCACTAACTCACTCACTAACTAACTCACTCATTAACTCACTCACTAACTAACTCACTCACTAACTCATGCACTCACTAACTCACTAACTCACTCACTAACTCACTCACTAACTCACTCATTAACTCACTCACTCACTCATTAACTCACTCACTCACTCACTCACTAACTCACTCACTAACTCACTCATTAACTCACTCACTAACTCACTCACTAACTCACTCACTAACTCACTCACTAACTCACTCACTAACTCACTCACTAACTCACTAACTCACTCACTCACTCACTCACTAACTCACTCACTAACTCACTCACTAACTCACTCACTAACTAACTCACTAACTCACTTACTCACTAACTCACTAACTCCTCAGTAACTCAGTAACTCACTCACTAACCCACTCACTCACACTCACTGACTCTCTCGGTCACTCACACTCACATACACACACATACACAAACACACTCTCTTATCTCGCGGTGCCCGAATCGGGAGAGCACAGGCTTCCCGTCGAAAGATCGGGAATTCAAATCCCAGCCGAGTCAAACCAATGACTTGTAATTATATCATTGCTACCTGTCCCTGCCTGGCCTGGCGCTCGGCATTAATAGGACAAGGACTAGTTGGCACAGTGTCAGGATAATGTGTGGGGTCTCCCAGTGGGGCAGCACTATAAAGTCGCAATGAGTGCACACTATCCAAAGTCGGTAATCATCCCCCGATATGACCTTAGGTGTTGTTAGGACGTAAAATAACAAACACTCTCTTCCAGTTTATTTTTTAACTGGTCCATTCAGATGCCGCCTTATGGATATCAGGTGTTAGCACATCTGGAAGAGGCTGGAGCTGAAATGGGGCGCGGTCTCCTTCAGTCTTCTGGCCGGGGGGTATGACTAGGAGGTAAACAGGTGGGGGTGTTGGCGGGTGTTGGAGAAGGCTTTGGCAAGCACCCTTATCGTAGGTGAACAGGAGCAGGGCAAACCGCCCCAAGTCAGATCTGTCATTGAGTCGGCGTTGTGTAGGCTATGGATGGGGTGCTTAGTTTGCGAAAGAAAAGGGGGGCGTTGTGTATGCGGTGCACCCTGTCTGGGAAAACTACCTATTGCTTCTTGTATTTAGTCTTTATAACCAATTGTAAAATATTCCGATATACTACATAGGGGGGGAATGCAAATGTTCTATCACTGATCGGTGTATGTGACCAGGTGCATGTATGTATACTATATAGTATATATATATATATATATATATATATTATATTTTTTTTACCTCGGTATACACTCAGGCTTGGCCTCAGGCTAGGGAGAAGGAAGCACACCGGTCCAGCAATTAGCAAACAACTCACGATTGGAATTACGTTTCGTTGGGTTGCTCCCGCAAATTTAGTCTACACACAAGCAAATACGCAGTAAGTATAATAAAAACTGTGGTTAGCTTAATTATGATGCATTATAGCATCGCTATAGAAAGTTCAGAACTTTCTTTGGTCCTTTTTGGACTAGTTCTTCGGTTATAAAAAACCAAGGATAGAACGCTCTAGATTCCTTCTCGAAGGAACGAAACCGATTCTTAGCAGTTCTGTCAACACCCGTGTGACCATGGGTAGAGATGTGGGCTTTGCCTCATCTCCTGTGGAAATTCTCTCGGACTCTAATAGAGAGTGATGTTGGAGCTGCTCCTGGGTTTCTTTTATAGACTCCCCACAATATTTTCAGGCATTTCTCCGAGTTTCGTAGCATTTTCTCCAACCTGCTGGCGTAGTAGTCGCAGGGGGGAGAAGTGTGCGGAACAGAGGGATGGGCAAGCCGATACACTGGTCCCGACCCCGCGTAAGATTTGGGCTTGACCCACAATCCACGCACAAATTTAGCTTATTACGCCTGTGTTATAATGGTCTAAACACGTTCTCTAACACCACTAGATGTCCAATTACGTTTTAAACAACAAAATTGTGACGTTTATAAATACCGAGACTGACCAACATGTTTGGTTCCAGATCCCGATGGCCACGAAGCGGAGTAAGCACGTGGCAGCAGCAGCCGAGGGACGTGCTCCCAGGGCATCGGACGAGGAGTACGACTCCTCGCCAGTGTTGTCGGCAATGCCCTCACCACAGCCCGGGGCGCATATACTCTCCGAGCCGGAGGAAGAGACAGTCCCTGATGGCCCTACAGTTCCTGACTGGGAGGCTCGGTGGACGGCTATGGAGAGTCATATTCTGTCTCTCAAACCACCGATGTCTCTTAAACGACATAGGCCGGAGTTCCAAGATGAGTCGGACTGGGAAGATTTCTCAGAGACAGACTCGGCGATCGAGCCGAGGGCTCCTCCTCCTCCTCCTAAACGGAGTAAGAAAAAGAAACACGTTACTTCTTCTGGTGATGACTTCACCAAAGAACGTAAAAAGACCGGGCTTCGCAAGAAGCGAAAGACCAAGTCCAAAAAGAAGAAGAAGAAGAAGAAAGATTCTTCTTCTTCTGATTCCTCCACAGATTCTACTTCCACGGAATCAGACTCAGACACACAATATGAAGGTGTCTATGCTGCCATTGGTGGCAAAGTGTCTAAGAAGGTGGAGAAGCCGAAAGCTAAGCGAGTTAAAACTACCACGCTTATGCGCGAGACCATAAATGGTCATTTCCGTACCTTCAAACCGGCGGAAGTCATCTCCAAGTTAGGGGATGAATTGACGGGCATTAAAGGTGTCCCTAACTCCATCATTAAACAGATGGATCGAGATGTTAACATGACGGAAGACCGTAATAAATTTGAGAGCGTGTTACACATAGCGCATAAGGCGGTGCTCGGTACGTTAACGGCCATCGCTCCGGTGGCAAATCGAATGCAAAGAGAAAATAAGTTCTCATCTTTGGCAAAAACCATGGACAAAGGCATTGCACTGTTAACAGCGGCAGGTAATTACTTGTCCTACCGGAGATATGAGAATGTCTTTAAGTCGGTTTGCAGAGACGCCGGCAAAGAGGTGGCCCGCTCAAAGAAGGTCACGGACAATGATGGGAAAGAGTATACGCTCTTTCTGGCCCCAGAGCCGATCAAAGGGAAGCCTTTGGACAAAACGAAAATGTTTGGCGGCCAACTACAATACCTCTATAAAGAGGTAGAAACCGCAGCGAAAAGTGGCAAAAATATGGATGGCAAAAAGAAGCAGGAAGCCCCATGCTTCAAAATGTCACGAGGGGATTTTCGCCCACGACGGCTTGGCAGAGGTTCCAGACCGGGCTCACACTTCAGCCAGTCTTTCAGGGGCCGGGGCGCCCGCCCAGGCTGGACCGACATCACCGCACGGCCACTGGGCCGCGGCTTCAACTCCCCGAGACCCTTCCAAAGGGGCGGGTCCAAGTAGAGGCCCAAACACAGACTTTACAAGTCCCCGTCGCCTCTAAAACCACACAAATTGTAAGCAACTTTGTGGCTGGGAATATTCATAATCATATTTCTGAATGGGACCAAATTACTAGTGACCAAGATATTTTACAAATAGTTAAAGGTGTTCAAATTCCCTTCATAGAAATACCTGTACAAGGGAGAATTCAGTTTCCCTATCAAATTGAACAAATTGAACGAGAGGCACTAACTGAACAGGTATAAAAAAATGTTGACAAAGGAATTATCCAAAAGGTTACACACTGCCCTGGAGAGTTTATTTCAAACATCTTCTCGAGACCCAAACCTAATGGGGACGTTCGAATGATTCTGGATTTAACAACCCTTAATAAAATGGTAGAATATCGACATTTTAAAATGTTTTCACTAGATACGGCACGAGACCTTATTACACCAAATGCGTGGATGGCTAGTGTTGATTTACAAGATGCATATTACACAGTTCCCATAGTGGAACAACATCGAAAATTTCTCCGTTTTCTTTGGGATAACCAACTCTATGAGTTTACCTGTATGCCAAATGGCTTAGCTTGTGCTCCTCGTTTCTTCACTAAACTGCTTAAACCTGTTTTTTCACTTATGGCACGGAATGGTCACATAATGTTTCCTTACATAGATGATTCCTTTATAATGGCGTCAACACACATTGGTTGTGTAAACGCCGTTTTGGATTTATGTGCATTACTCACTAAATTGGGTTTTTTGTACATCCGCATAAGTCAGTGCTTCAACCAACAAAACAACTTAAATGTTTAGGGTTTATTCTTGATACACAGTCCCTCACAGTGTCGATAACAGAACAGAAATTAACTAAGTTTATGACCACAGCGACCCAGCTTCTTAAGTTACCGAAACCTAAGATTAGACAGGTCGCAGTTCTTATCGGGATTATGATATCATATGCACCCGCTATTCTATATGGGAAAGCCCATATTAAATCTCTAGAAATAGATAAAAATTTAGGATTAGCACGCACTAAAGGTAATTTTGAACGAAAGATGTTTATTAATGAAGAAGGATTACAGGATATTCAATGGTGGATGCAACATATCGCAAATTCACCCAATCCAATCCGCATGGCGGAACCAAATACAGTGATTACCACTGATGCTTCTTTAGAAGGGTGGGGAGCCCATTGTGATGGGGTAGCAACAGGAGGTAGATGGCTACATGATGAAGAGTCAGATCACATTAATGCGCTAGAGTTGCGTGCTATTTATTTGGGTCTACGTAGCTTAGTAAAGATACCTAAATCACAAGTTAGAATACTAACTGATAACACTACTGCTATGGCATATATCCGTAACATGGGTGGAACCAAATCAAAGCCTTGCAATCGGTCATCTAAACTGATTTGGAGCTGGGCACAGGCTCAACAAGTCTGGCTGACTGTAGCGTATATTCCAGGGTCACAAAATACATTGGCAGACCATAAGAGTAGAAAATTCCACGACCATTTAGAATGGTCACTGTCAACACGTTTGTTTAAGTTTATTTGTGCAAAATGGGGGACACCTAAAGTTGACTTGTTTGCATCACGAAATAATAATAAGTTACCCTGTTATGTTTCTTGGCATCCCGAACCGGATGCTTGGAAAGTTGATGCATTTACTATTACCTGGAAAAATAATTTTGTCTATATTTTCCCACCGTTTAGTGTTATCAGTCGAGTAGTGAGAAAAATCAGCATGGAGGGGACACACGCCATACTGATTGTCCCCGATTGGGACACGCAACCTTGGCTGCCAGCAGTTACACAACTGGCAAAAGAACATATACGATTCCCAAGAAAACCCGGGAACCTAACGCACCACGGACCGCTAGTGGTTCAGGGCGACGTGTCAGCGACACCCCTATTGGCATTCCTTTTCTAAGGAAACAGCTGCAGCAATTTGGTTTAGACAAAATTATGGAAGATAGGATAGTAGCTGATGCATGGAGGCCAGGAACTGTTAAAATGTACACAACTTATTTAAAGAAATGGGGTGTACATTGTTTGCTAATGAAAGTTAAGCCAACAAATCCAACAATTGCACAAGTAGCTCGTTTTCTTCGTTCTCTAGAGGATGAGGGACTAGGTTTTGGGGCGGTCAATGCGGCAAGATGTGCATTATCAAATTATATTACCTAGAATTGACGGCGAAACAATTGGTAAACATTATGTCCTTCGTTATTTACTTCGGTCAATTTATCAAAGGAATCCGCCAAAACCAAAGTATAGTCGCTTTTGGGATGTTTCTATAGTATTTAAGTTGTTCCAGGCTTGGCCTCACAACTCTTGGTTAGACATAAAACAATTAGGTTTTAAGGTCGTGGTCTTGTTACTATTAGTAACGGGACACAGAGGACAGACGATTATTGCTTTATCCTTAACGGGATTAGAAATAGACAAGAAACAAGCTACGTTTGATTTAGCACAATTGCTCAAATCAAACACGCTGGGTGACCCTTTATCTACGGTTCACTTAGACTACTTTCCAAATGATCGTAAATTATGTGTTGTGTCAGCCATACGGGCTTATATATCCAAGACAAAGGACTTACGTGCATCACAACAACTATTAGTGAGCTTCATAAATCCACATAGCACAATTTCAAGAGACACCCTTGCCAGATGGACAATCACGGTGTTGAAATTGGCTGGAGTGGATACGGGCAAATACTCTTCCCACTCAACCAGAGGTGCCATGGTTTCCAAGGCACGGTTGCTCGGTATTTCTGTAAAAAGAATACTAACGCACGCAGGCTGGAAGACGGTTAAGTCGTTTGCAAAACATTACAACAAACGACTAGAAAAGCCTACCGTCATTGCAAAGCGCCTGCTCACCAACTAACAAGAATAGGTGAGAACAAAAACTTTGAATGATACAATTACTAATACAATGACACATAAACATGTTATAATAAAAATGAATGAGATTAAGGATAAAAATGAATTATGTAAAAGTCTCCCTAGCCTGAGGCTAGCCTGAGGCTGTATACCGAGGTAAAATAGTATAGTTATACGAGTCTTACCTGGGTATAGATGATGGATAACTGTTGTTTCCCGAGGTATAAGCCTCGGGTAGACGTGGGCTAGGGCCCGCCCACCACACCCTACCACGTCTATTCCGTTGGTGTACCATTACGGGAAAATCATAGTATCCATTGTATTAAAGATCATTTTTATCCTGAATAAGTAGGTAAAGATTGCTGGACCGGATGTGCTTCCTTCT